>CALUEK010000412.1:0-33782 GCA_944039245.1 Nebria salina | reverse complement strand
AAATAACTAAATAACTAAATAACTAAATAACTAAATAACTAAATAACTAAATAACTAAATAACTAAATAACTAAATAACTAAATAACTAAATAACTAAATAACTAAATAACTAAATAACTAAATAACTAAATAACTAAATAACTAAATAACTAAATAACTAAATAACTAAATAACTAAATAACTAAATAACTAAATAACTAAATAACTAAATAACTAAATAACTAAATAACTAAATAACTAAATAACTAAATAACTAAATAACTAAATAACTAAATAACTAAATAACTAAATAACTAAATAACTAAATAACTAAATAACTAAATAACTAAATAACTAAATAACTAAATAACTAAATAACTAAATAACTAAATAACTAAATAACTAAATAACTAAATAACTAAATAACTAAATAACTAAATAACTAAATAACTAAATAACTAAATAACTAAATAACTAAATAACTAAATAACTAAATAACTAAATAACTAAATAACTAAATAACTAAATAACTAAATAACTAAATAACTAAATAACTAAATAACTAAATAACTAAATAACTAAATAACTAAATAACTAAATAACTAAATAACTAAATAACTAAATAACTAAATAACTAAATAACTAAATAACTAAATAACTAAATAACTAAATAACTAAATAACTAAATAACTAAATAACTAAATAACTAAATAACTAAATAACTAAATAACTAAATAACTAAATAACTAAATAACTAAATAACTAAATAACTAAATAACTAAATAACTAAATAACTAAATAACTAAATAACTAAATAACTAAATAACTAAATAACTAAATAACTAAATAACTAAATAACTAAATAACTAAATAACTAAATAACTAAATAACTAAATAACTAAATAACTAAATAACTAAATAACTAAATAACTAAATAACTAAATAACTAAATAACTAAATAACTAAATAACTAAATAACTAAATAACTAAATAACTAAATAACTAAATAACTAAATAACTAAATAACTAAATAACTAAATAACTAAATAACTAAATAACTAAATAACTAAATAACTAAATAACTAAATAACTAAATAACTAAATAACTAAATAACTAAATAACTAAATAACTAAATAACTAAATAACTAAATAACTAAATAACTAAATAACTAAATAACTAAATAACTAAATAACTAAATAACTAAATAACTAAATAACTAAATAACTAAATAACTAAATAACTAAATAACTAAATAACTAAATAACTAAATAACTAAATAACTAAATAACTAAATAACTAAATAACTAAATAACTAAATAACTAAATAACTAAATAACTAAATAACTAAATAACTAAATAACTAAATAACTAAATAACTAAATAACTAAATAACTAAATAACTAAATAACTAAATAACTAAATAACTAAATAACTAAATAACTAAATAACTAAATAACTAAATAACTAAATAACTAAATAACTAAATAACTAAATAACTAAATAACTAAATAACTAAATAACTAAATAACTAAATAACTAAATAACTAAATAACTAAATAACTAAATAACTAAATAACTAAATAACTAAATAACTAAATAACTAAATAACTAAATAACTAAATAACTAAATAACTAAATAACTAAATAACTAAATAACTAAATAACTAAATAACTAAATAACTAAATAACTAAATAACTAAATAACTAAATAACTAAATAACTAAATAACTAAATAACTAAATAACTAAATAACTAAATAACTAAATAACTAAATAACTAAATAACTAAATAACTAAATAACTAAATAACTAAATAACTAAATAACTAAATAACTAAATAACTAAATAACTAAATAACTAAATAACTAAATAACTAAATAACTAAATAACTAAATAACTAAATAACTAAATAACTAAATAACTAAATAACTAAATAACTAAATAACTAAATAACTAAATAACTAAATAACTAAATAACTAAATAACTAAATAACTAAATAACTAAATAACTAAATAACTAAATAACTAAATAACTAAATAACTAAATAACTAAATAACTAAATAACTAAATAACTAAATAACTAAATAACTAAATAACTAAATAACTAAATAACTAAATAACTAAATAACTAAATAACTAAATAACTAAATAACTAAATAACTAAATAACTAAATAACTAAATAACTAAATAACTAAATAACTAAATAACTAAATAACTAAATAACTAAATAACTAAATAACTAAATAACTAAATAACTAAATAACTAAATAACTAAATAACTAAATAACTAAATAACTAAATAACTAAATAACTAAATAACTAAATAACTAAATAACTAAATAACTAAATAACTAAATAACTAAATAACTAAATAACTAAATAACTAAATAACTAAATAACTAAATAACTAAATAACTAAATAACTAAATAACTAAATAACTAAATAACTAAATAACTAAATAACTAAATAACTAAATAACTAAATAACTAAATAACTAAATAACTAAATAACTAAATAACTAAATAACTAAATAACTAAATAACTAAATAACTAAATAACTAAATAACTAAATAACTAAATAACTAAATAACTAAATAACTAAATAACTAAATAACTAAATAACTAAATAACTAAATAACTAAATAACTAAATAACTAAATAACTAAATAACTAAATAACTAAATAACTAAATAACTAAATAACTAAATAACTAAATAACTAAATAACTAAACTAAATAACTAAATAACTAAATAAATAACTAAATAACTAAACTAAATAACTAAATAACTAAATAACTAAATAACTAAATAACTAAATAACTAAATAACTAAATAACTAAATAACTAAATAACTAAATAACTAAATAACTAAATAACTAAATAACTAAATAACTAAATAACTAAATAACTAAATAACTAAATAACTAAATAACTAAATAACTAAATAACTAAATAACTAAATAACTAAATAACTAAATAACTAAATAACTAAATAACTAAATAACTAAATAACTAAATAACTAAATAACTAAATAACTAAATAACTAAATAACTAAATAACTAAATAACTAAATAACTAAATAACTAAATAACTAAATAACTAAATAACTAAATAACTAAATAACTAAATAACTAAATAACTAAATAACTAAATAACTAAATAACTAAATAACTAAATAACTAAATAACTAAATAACTAAATAACTAAATAACTAAATAACTAAATAACTAAATAACTAAATAACTAAATAACTAAATAACTAAATAACTAAATAACTAAATAACTAAATAACTAAATAACTAAATAACTAAATAACTAAATAACTAAATAACTAAATAACTAAATAACTAAATAACTAAATAACTAAATAACTAAATAACTAAATAACTAAATAACTAAATAACTAAATAACTAAATAACTAAATAACTAAATAACTAAATAACTAAATAACTAAATAACTAAATAACTAAATAACTAAATAACTAAATAACTAAATAACTAAATAACTAAATAACTAAATAACTAAATAACTAAATAACTAAATAACTAAATAACTAAATAACTAAATAACTAAATAACTAAATAACTAAATAACTAAATAACTAAATAACTAAATAACTAAATAACTAAATAACTAAATAACTAAATAACTAAATAACTAAATAACTAAATAACTAAATAACTAAATAACTAAATAACTAAATAACTAAATAACTAAATAACTAAATAACTAAATAACTAAATAACTAAATAACTAAATAACTAAATAACTAAATAACTAAATAACTAAATAACTAAATAACTAAATAACTAAATAACTAAATAACTAAATAACTAAATAACTAAATAACTAAATAACTAAATAACTAAATAACTAAATAACTAAATAACTAAATAACTAAATAACTAAATAACTAAATAACTAAATAACTAAATAACTAAATAACTAAATAACTAAATAACTAAATAACTAAATAACTAAATAACTAAATAACTAAATAACTAAATAACTAAATAACTAAATAACTAAATAACTAAATAACTAAATAACTAAATAACTAAATAACTAAATAACTAAATAACTAAATAACTAAATAACTAAATAACTAAATAACTAAATAACTAAATAACTAAATAACTAAATAACTAAATAACTAAATAACTAAATAACTAAATAACTAAATAACTAAATAACTAAATAACTAAATAACTAAATAACTAAATAACTAAATAACTAAATAACTAAATAACTAAATAACTAAATAACTAAATAACTAAATAACTAAATAACTAAATAACTAAATAACTAAATAACTAAATAACTAAATAACTAAATAACTAAATAACTAAATAACTAAATAACTAAATAACTAAATAACTAAATAACTAAATAACTAAATAACTAAATAACTAAATAACTAAATAACTAAATAACTAAATAACTAAATAACTAAATAACTAAATAACTAAATAACTAAATAACTAAATAACTAAATAACTAAATAACTAAATAACTAAATAACTAAATAACTAAATAACTAAATAACTAAATAACTAAATAACTAAATAACTAAATAACTAAATAACTAAATAACTAAATAACTAAATAACTAAATAACTAAATAACTAAATAACTAAATAACTAAATAACTAAATAACTAAATAACTAAATAACTAAATAACTAAATAACTAAATAACTAAATAACTAAATAACTAAATAACTAAATAACTAAATAACTAAATAACTAAATAACTAAATAACTAAATAACTAAATAACTAAATAACTAAATAACTAAATAACTAAATAACTAAATAACTAAATAACTAAATAACTAAATAACTAAATAACTAAATAACTAAATAACTAAATAACTAAATAACTAAATAACTAAATAACTAAATAACTAAATAACTAAATAACTAAATAACTAAATAACTAAATAACTAAATAACTAAATAACTAAATAACTAAATAACTAAATAACTAAATAACTAAATAACTAAATAACTAAATAACTAAATAACTAAATAACTAAATAACTAAATAACTAAATAACTAAATAACTAAATAACTAAATAACTAAATAACTAAATAACTAAATAACTAAATAACTAAATAACTAAATAACTAAATAACTAAATAACTAAATAACTAAATAACTAAATAACTAAATAACTAAATAACTAAATAACTAAATAACTAAATAACTAAATAACTAAATAACTAAATAACTAAATAACTAAATAACTAAATAACTAAATAACTAAATAACTAAATAACTAAATAACTAAATAACTAAATAACTAAATAACTAAATAACTAAATAACTAAATAACTAAATAACTAAATAACTAAATAACTAAATAACTAAATAACTAAATAACTAAATAACTAAATAACTAAATAACTAAATAACTAAATAACTAAATAACTAAATAACTAAATAACTAAATAACTAAATAACTAAATAACTAAATAACTAAATAACTAAATAACTAAATAACTAAATAACTAAATAACTAAATAACTAAATAACTAAATAACTAAATAACTAAATAACTAAATAACTAAATAACTAAATAACTAAATAACTAAATAACTAAATAACTAAATAACTAAATAACTAAATAACTAAATAACTAAATAACTAAATAACTAAATAACTAAATAACTAAATAACTAAATAACTAAATAACTAAATAACTAAATAACTAAATAACTAAATAACTAAATAACTAAATAACTAAATAACTAAATAACTAAATAACTAAATAACTAAATAACTAAATAACTAAATAACTAAATAACTAAATAACTAAATAACTAAATAACTAAATAACTAAATAACTAAATAACTAAATAACTAAATAACTAAATAACTAAATAACTAAATAACTAAATAACTAAATAACTAAATAACTAAATAACTAAATAACTAAATAACTAAATAACTAAATAACTAAATAACTAAATAACTAAATAACTAAATAACTAAATAACTAAATAACTAAATAACTAAATAACTAAATAACTAAATAACTAAATAACTAAATAACTAAATAACTAAATAACTAAATAACTAAATAACTAAATAACTAAATAACTAAATAACTAAATAACTAAATAACTAAATAACTAAATAACTAAATAACTAAATAACTAAATAACTAAATAACTAAATAACTAAATAACTAAATAACTAAATAACTAAATAACTAAATAACTAAATAACTAAATAACTAAATAACTAAATAACTAAATAACTAAATAACTAAATAACTAAATAACTAAATAACTAAATAACTAAATAACTAAATAACTAAATAACTAAATAACTAAATAACTAAATAACTAAATAACTAAATAACTAAATAACTAAATAACTAAATAACTAAATAACTAAATAACTAAATAACTAAATAACTAAATAACTAAATAACTAAATAACTAAATAACTAAATAACTAAATAACTAAATAACTAAATAACTAAATAACTAAATAACTAAATAACTAAATAACTAAATAACTAAATAACTAAATAACTAAATAACTAAATAACTAAATAACTAAATAACTAAATAACTAAATAACTAAATAACTAAATAACTAAATAACTAAATAACTAAATAACTAAATAACTAAATAACTAAATAACTAAATAACTAAATAACTAAATAACTAAATAACTAAATAACTAAATAACTAAATAACTAAATAACTAAATAACTAAATAACTAAATAACTAAATAACTAAATAACTAAATAACTAAATAACTAAATAACTAAATAACTAAATAACTAAATAACTAAATAACTAAATAACTAAATAACTAAATAACTAAATAACTAAATAACTAAATAACTAAATAACTAAATAACTAAATAACTAAATAACTAAATAACTAAATAACTAAATAACTAAATAACTAAATAACTAAATAACTAAATAACTAAATAACTAAATAACTAAATAACTAAATAACTAAATAACTAAATAACTAAATAACTAAATAACTAAATAACTAAATAACTAAATAACTAAATAACTAAATAACTAAATAACTAAATAACTAAATAACTAAATAACTAAATAACTAAATAACTAAATAACTAAATAACTAAATAACTAAATAACTAAATAACTAAATAACTAAATAACTAAATAACTAAATAACTAAATAACTAAATAACTAAATAACTAAATAACTAAATAACTAAATAACTAAATAACTAAATAACTAAATAACTAAATAACTAAATAACTAAATAACTAAATAACTAAATAACTAAATAACTAAATAACTAAATAACTAAATAACTAAATAACTAAATAACTAAATAACTAAATAACTAAATAACTAAATAACTAAATAACTAAATAACTAAATAACTAAATAACTAAATAACTAAATAACTAAATAACTAAATAACTAAATAACTAAATAACTAAATAACTAAATAACTAAATAACTAAATAACTAAATAACTAAATAACTAAATAACTAAATAACTAAATAACTAAATAACTAAATAACTAAATAACTAAATAACTAAATAACTAAATAACTAAATAACTAAATAACTAAATAACTAAATAACTAAATAACTAAATAACTAAATAACTAAATAACTAAATAACTAAATAACTAAATAACTAAATAACTAAATAACTAAATAACTAAATAACTAAATAACTAAATAACTAAATAACTAAATAACTAAATAACTAAATAACTAAATAACTAAATAACTAAATAACTAAATAACTAAATAACTAAATAACTAAATAACTAAATAACTAAATAACTAAATAACTAAATAACTAAATAACTAAATAACTAAATAACTAAATAACTAAATAACTAAATAACTAAATAACTAAATAACTAAATAACTAAATAACTAAATAACTAAATAACTAAATAACTAAATAACTAAATAACTAAATAACTAAATAACTAAATAACTAAATAACTAAATAACTAAATAACTAAATAACTAAATAACTAAATAACTAAATAACTAAATAACTAAATAACTAAATAACTAAATAACTAAATAACTAAATAACTAAATAACTAAATAACTAAATAACTAAATAACTAAATAACTAAATAACTAAATAACTAAATAACTAAATAACTAAATAACTAAATAACTAAATAACTAAATAACTAAATAACTAAATAACTAAATAACTAAATAACTAAATAACTAAATAACTAAATAACTAAATAACTAAATAACTAAATAACTAAATAACTAAATAACTAAATAACTAAATAACTAAATAACTAAATAACTAAATAACTAAATAACTAAATAACTAAATAACTAAATAACTAAATAACTAAATAACTAAATAACTAAATAACTAAATAACTAAATAACTAAATAACTAAATAACTAAATAACTAAATAACTAAATAACTAAATAACTAAATAACTAAATAACTAAATAACTAAATAACTAAATAACTAAATAACTAAATAACTAAATAACTAAATAACTAAATAACTAAATAACTAAATAACTAAATAACTAAATAACTAAATAACTAAATAACTAAATAACTAAATAACTAAATAACTAAATAACTAAATAACTAAATAACTAAATAACTAAATAACTAAATAACTAAATAACTAAATAACTAAATAACTAAATAACTAAATAACTAAATAACTAAATAACTAAATAACTAAATAACTAAATAACTAAATAACTAAATAACTAAATAACTAAATAACTAAATAACTAAATAACTAAATAACTAAATAACTAAATAACTAAATAACTAAATAACTAAATAACTAAATAACTAAATAACTAAATAACTAAATAACTAAATAACTAAATAACTAAATAACTAAATAACTAAATAACTAAATAACTAAATAACTAAATAACTAAATAACTAAATAACTAAATAACTAAATAACTAAATAACTAAATAACTAAATAACTAAATAACTAAATAACTAAATAACTAAATAACTAAATAACTAAATAACTAAATAACTAAATAACTAAATAACTAAATAACTAAATAACTAAATAACTAAATAACTAAATAACTAAATAACTAAATAACTAAATAACTAAATAACTAAATAACTAAATAACTAAATAACTAAATAACTAAATAACTAAATAACTAAATAACTAAATAACTAAATAACTAAATAACTAAATAACTAAATAACTAAATAACTAAATAACTAAATAACTAAATAACTAAATAACTAAATAACTAAATAACTAAATAACTAAATAACTAAATAACTAAATAACTAAATAACTAAATAACTAAATAACTAAATAACTAAATAACTAAATAACTAAATAACTAAATAACTAAATAACTAAATAACTAAATAACTAAATAACTAAATAACTAAATAACTAAATAACTAAATAACTAAATAACTAAATAACTAAATAACTAAATAACTAAATAACTAAATAACTAAATAACTAAATAACTAAATAACTAAATAACTAAATAACTAAATAACTAAATAACTAAATAACTAAATAACTAAATAACTAAATAACTAAATAACTAAATAACTAAATAACTAAATAACTAAATAACTAAATAACTAAATAACTAAATAACTAAATAACTAAATAACTAAATAACTAAATAACTAAATAACTAAATAACTAAATAACTAAATAACTAAATAACTAAATAACTAAATAACTAAATAACTAAATAACTAAATAACTAAATAACTAAATAACTAAATAACTAAATAACTAAATAACTAAATAACTAAATAACTAAATAACTAAATAACTAAATAACTAAATAACTAAATAACTAAATAACTAAATAACTAAATAACTAAATAACTAAATAACTAAATAACTAAATAACTAAATAACTAAATAACTAAATAACTAAATAACTAAATAACTAAATAACTAAATAACTAAATAACTAAATAACTAAATAACTAAATAACTAAATAACTAAATAACTAAATAACTAAATAACTAAATAACTAAATAACTAAATAACTAAATAACTAAATAACTAAATAACTAAATAACTAAATAACTAAATAACTAAATAACTAAATAACTAAATAACTAAATAACTAAATAACTAAATAACTAAATAACTAAATAACTAAATAACTAAATAACTAAATAACTAAATAACTAAATAACTAAATAACTAAATAACTAAATAACTAAATAACTAAATAACTAAATAACTAAATAACTAAATAACTAAATAACTAAATAACTAAATAACTAAATAACTAAATAACTAAATAACTAAATAACTAAATAACTAAATAACTAAATAACTAAATAACTAAATAACTAAATAACTAAATAACTAAATAACTAAATAACTAAATAACTAAATAACTAAATAACTAAATAACTAAATAACTAAATAACTAAATAACTAAATAACTAAATAACTAAATAACTAAATAACTAAATAACTAAATAACTAAATAACTAAATAACTAAATAACTAAATAACTAAATAACTAAATAACTAAATAACTAAATAACTAAATAACTAAATAACTAAATAACTAAATAACTAAATAACTAAATAACTAAATAACTAAATAACTAAATAACTAAATAACTAAATAACTAAATAACTAAATAACTAAATAACTAAATAACTAAATAACTAAATAACTAAATAACTAAATAACTAAATAACTAAATAACTAAATAACTAAATAACTAAATAACTAAATAACTAAATAACTAAATAACTAAATAACTAAATAACTAAATAACTAAATAACTAAATAACTAAATAACTAAATAACTAAATAACTAAATAACTAAATAACTAAATAACTAAATAACTAAATAACTAAATAACTAAATAACTAAATAACTAAATAACTAAATAACTAAATAACTAAATAACTAAATAACTAAATAACTAAATAACTAAATAACTAAATAACTAAATAACTAAATAACTAAATAACTAAATAACTAAATAACTAAATAACTAAATAACTAAATAACTAAATAACTAAATAACTAAATAACTAAATAACTAAATAACTAAATAACTAAATAACTAAATAACTAAATAACTAAATAACTAAATAACTAAATAACTAAATAACTAAATAACTAAATAACTAAATAACTAAATAACTAAATAACTAAATAACTAAATAACTAAATAACTAAATAACTAAATAACTAAATAACTAAATAACTAAATAACTAAATAACTAAATAACTAAATAACTAAATAACTAAATAACTAAATAACTAAATAACTAAATAACTAAATAACTAAATAACTAAATAACTAAATAACTAAATAACTAAATAACTAAATAACTAAATAACTAAATAACTAAATAACTAAATAACTAAATAACTAAATAACTAAATAACTAAATAACTAAATAACTAAATAACTAAATAACTAAATAACTAAATAACTAAATAACTAAATAACTAAATAACTAAATAACTAAATAACTAAATAACTAAATAACTAAATAACTAAATAACTAAATAACTAAATAACTAAATAACTAAATAACTAAATAACTAAATAACTAAATAACTAAATAACTAAATAACTAAATAACTAAATAACTAAATAACTAAATAACTAAATAACTAAATAACTAAATAACTAAATAACTAAATAACTAAATAACTAAATAACTAAATAACTAAATAACTAAATAACTAAATAACTAAATAACTAAATAACTAAATAACTAAATAACTAAATAACTAAATAACTAAATAACTAAATAACTAAATAACTAAATAACTAAATAACTAAATAACTAAATAACTAAATAACTAAATAACTAAATAACTAAATAACTAAATAACTAAATAACTAAATAACTAAATAACTAAATAACTAAATAACTAAATAACTAAATAACTAAATAACTAAATAACTAAATAACTAAATAACTAAATAACTAAATAACTAAATAACTAAATAACTAAATAACTAAATAACTAAATAACTAAATAACTAAATAACTAAATAACTAAATAACTAAATAACTAAATAACTAAATAACTAAATAACTAAATAACTAAATAACTAAATAACTAAATAACTAAATAACTAAATAACTAAATAACTAAATAACTAAATAACTAAATAACTAAATAACTAAATAACTAAATAACTAAATAACTAAATAACTAAATAACTAAATAACTAAATAACTAAATAACTAAATAACTAAATAACTAAATAACTAAATAACTAAATAACTAAATAACTAAATAACTAAATAACTAAATAACTAAATAACTAAATAACTAAATAACTAAATAACTAAATAACTAAATAACTAAATAACTAAATAACTAAATAACTAAATAACTAAATAACTAAATAACTAAATAACTAAATAACTAAATAACTAAATAACTAAATAACTAAATAACTAAATAACTAAATAACTAAATAACTAAATAACTAAATAACTAAATAACTAAATAACTAAATAACTAAATAACTAAATAACTAAATAACTAAATAACTAAATAACTAAATAACTAAATAACTAAATAACTAAATAACTAAATAACTAAATAACTAAATAACTAAATAACTAAATAACTAAATAACTAAATAACTAAATAACTAAATAACTAAATAACTAAATAACTAAATAACTAAATAACTAAATAACTAAATAACTATGTAATGGAACGGAGTTCGGTTTTAAAGGTAGCTACCAAACTATTCCCGATTCCTTGTTTTAGATAAAAAATAAATATAAATAAATGCCGATGTTGTTGGGTTCTTTGTGGGATAACCAATAATTCTAATACAGATAGAACCGAATTATATTGATAGAAAACTATTATTTATATTAATAAAATTTAAATGATACAAAAAGGTAATAAAAGTATAATTGCTTACCTTCTTTCACACAAAAATAAAAACACAGCACTTGGAGCGAACGGGCTTTTCACACCGCGAGTTTTATTTTAAATAAATTATTAAATTTCCAAAAAAAATATGAAATGAATTTAAATTAACAAAATTTTACACAAAACCTTTCTGGCTCTTTTAACCAACCAAATAAAAACTACTTTTATTAAACAACAATAAAATTATACGTTAGACCAAAAATTGAACTTGACTGCTAATCGAGTGCCACCCGTCTGACCATTGGTTTTTTGAGCGCCTCTTCGCTAAACCTTCGCGTAACAATTGTTTTTGTAAAGATAAGAGCCCGAGCCAATTACATTCTCGCTCAGGTGAACCCTGGTTCATTACAATCCTCCCTCCTTACAAAAAAAATTGATTTTTCTCACAAGCAATTTTTAAAGAAACTCTAGGTGTATGTCCCCCGTCCCTTACATAAATCTTGACAATATTTATTTATCTTAAACTAATTCTAACAATAATACAAATACATATTTGAGAGAGAGAGTTTTACGTTTAGAATTTTTTTTTTCAAGAATAATCAACTGAAATAGTTATGAATACACAAGAATATTGTACATTATTATTTTGTCGAATTGTTTTTTTTTTTTCACTTGTCACATATTATTTTCGTTCTTCTTTTATTTTCTTTAGCCACTGGTGTGAAATTTTCGATTCTTTTGAATTGTCTTCCTGGATGTTTATTTTCTGTGCCCATTTTTGATTGTGATTAGATACAGTGAATGTGCATTTTTCGTTCATCTCTCTCCCATGTGGTATTGATATATATATATTTGGTACATAAAAATTAAAGAAAAGATAATGATTAATATACTAGTAAAAATAAAGAATAAAAATATTATATAAAATGTATACAGATAATTATGGTAATGATCGGTGATGTATATTGAATGGAATACTTCTGTACCTCTTTCTATGTATTTAGCCATGATGGGTCAGTCGAAGTTTCGGGTCGGGGAAGCGAAGGATAAGTGAGAGTGGGAAGATGGTGTTGTTCTGCTGCATTCTCCACGATCTCTGATTCGTCTTTCGTTTGGGCCCATAGTTGTCGCTGACGGTATATGCAAAACATTGTTACACTGTCCCACAGAGCCCCAATTAATTTTAAGCTCCAACCGAATAAATCGTAAAGCAAAAATCCATGTATGACAGTATCGATAACGAACTTTATACCCTTTCCGATTACGTATATGCCTATAATACTTGAAGTAATATTTCCAATAGTTGTGATCCATGAGATAGCGGAATACCAGACTTGAGTCATCCATTTTTTTAATGTGTTTTCGTTCACAAAACTATCGAAATTGGTTCCTTGTAAATCGGTTTCTAAGCCCATCATTCCTCGTATAACTATGCCCTCAACTGCTTGTCTTTCAGAAGGTAGTATTAAATGTCGCTGCAATTTTTCCATGTCTTGCGGTGAATAAAGTCCTCCCATGAATAAGTTTGATGGACTCTTGTAATTCCATTTTTGGTTGTTTGTTGGTTCTATGATCTGTGGTTCAGGAACCTCGTGTAATTCCTGGGATACCTTATACCATTTCATGTTTAACTTATATTGTGAATATAAGAAAGGATTACATCCTATTTCCGATCCATATTTTAGTAACACGTGATTTCGTGGAGTCATGTACATAGATTTATTGTCATAGCTTACTGGTAGTTCATGATAACAATTTGTTGTTTTCCTAACTGTAACTTCTACTGGTGAGCATTGTATAATATGAACGACTTCTCCGTAGTTGACTGCTGTGTACCCAGGAGTTTGCATTTTGGCATAAGCAAATTCGGCTGGTGCTGTTATTGCCAGAGTCTGCAGATTCCTTAATATTTGTTGTTCTAAAGCGCACCTTTGTGCTACTACGTCTTCATATAAAGTGGTGATTTGACTGCTTAAATGTCTTTCTACAAAGACTACTTTTGCACTTGTATAAGCAATTGGGTCGATATTAAAGACATCTATTCCTTTTTTCTGGAAATAGAACCTGCCATTCTCTGATGGTTTTATTATAAAGAATTTTGGGTGATCTGTTTCATATGAGCTTTGGCCACATATCATGGTAGGTTTCGAAATTGGCATTGCAAAAACCGAATCACCATGATTTACAGAGTACATTACGATGTCGTAGTTTTCCCTTGAGACATTTGTTGGAACTAGCTTATTGGCTACTCCCTCGTATAATACTGTATATTTTTTTTCTGAGCATTCGTTCATGTTAACATGGTCCCAGTACGAATATCCGTAATATGAGTCAATACAAAATTTTTCTTTGTAAGGGCAGGTTAGTCCTCCTGGTAATATAATTTTGTTCTCGTTTACGTTGGTTGGAGCATACCGATATTGTAGCGTTATTTCTATGGCTGCTTGTACGACGACATTTTTCCATTGTCCTTTGTGATCTTCATAAGTGGCTCCTATACAACTTCCTGTATTACTGATTGAACCAGCCATGATGACATTTGCATGTGTTGTTCCGTTAATTACAAGATTGTCAATATTACTTCCGTAGAATGACATCAACAATCGCGTCCTATGCATTTCTAAACACATTGTGCGGCTTGAAGGATAGATATACGATGATAAGCCGTTAGCTACAGTTGATGCATGAGAATGTAGTCCGCAATATGTTACTAAGCGAGTGATGTGGATTTTGCACTGATGAACTGGCAGAGTTTCTACGTCATTTATTTGTAGGAGTTGTATTATTTCCTCCGATGATGACACTTGTTTTGCGGGAGTCTTGCACTTTCCAATTTCGATAAGGCTAAATGTAGAAATATTCATTTGTTGGGCCTGGCAATCGTAGGCGATTATGGCCTCGGCACATCTCCAATATAAATAGATGAATAAAATCCTGATGAATGTTCCCATTTTTTTTTTTTTTCTGTAAAAGCTATAGTTATGGTTGGTTTAAGTTTTCATTTATCATATTTTAGTATTAATGTTATAAACAGGTTACCAAGTTGCTTTATTACAATAATTTATTCTTATTTATTATTATTTTTATTATATTTCGTTTTTATTATATCCTTTTGGGTAGAACCCATGGTTGTTCCTCCACTGGCCCCCTACTTCGAGTATGATGGTGATCTCTAGAATTATCATGAGATTCCAGTTCAGGTTGAAGAGTATTTTCAATTTCCTCTAAATTTGGTTCTTTATTTCTCCCATTATCCTTCACGTTATCTGTCTCCAAGTTTAAATTTTCGACCTCTTCTTCGTCGTCTGCTTCTTCATTTTCATCTATATATTTGCTAAATTCATTAGTTAGATCTTTTATTTCTTGATGTTTCTCAATATGAATCGCTTTCTCAATAGGTTCCATATAATTTCCAATATTATTGAAACTTTGATCTTGATTGTCTGCTTTTTCAATATTTATTTCTTCCTCATCTGATGTTTCTAGAGTGGTATCGGTATCGTAACATTTTTTTAAGCGATTAACATGTACTATATGCTCTTTTCTTCCTTTTACCTCAACTATTCGATATGTAACTGGACCTATACATTCCGTTATTCTGTACGGACCTTTCCAAGCTTTAGCTAATTTTTTTGAGACTCCTATTTTTTTCGCTGGATCGTTTAAGTATACTTTGCTTCCTAATTTATATTCAATTGGTTTGCTTTTCTTATTGTAATGATATTCTCTTTTATCAGCCGAAATCTTTAATTTTTCTTGAACTAATTTGAATGTTGAATTTAGTCTCTCCATCAGTTCTGAAGCGTAATTTTCACTATAGTCGTACTTTATTGTGGTTGGCTTAAGGATATCATCATAAGGAAGTTGCATATCACGACCATGCATTAGATAAAAAGGTGTTTCTCCAGTAGATGAGTGTACTGACGCTCGGTATGCCATTAGAACATATGGCAACCATATATCCCAATCTCTTTGTGAGTTAGAAACATAATGGGACAATATGTCTTTAAATACCCTATGAGTCCTTTCTATCATTCCATTGCTCATGGGGTGATAAGGTGTTGTTTGAATTTTTGTTACTCCTAGTAGCTTACAGATGTTTTTCATTAGATTTGAAGTAAAATTTACTCCTTGATCCGTGAGCAATTTTTCTGGTACCCCGTGTCTGCTAAAAATATGCGTCACCAAAGCCTTAGCAACGGTGTCTGCGGTTTGGTCTGGTAGTGGAATTGCTTCTGGATATTTGGTGAAGTAGTCTTGGAACGTAAGAATATATTTGTTTCCACTGTCAGATGTTACCAATGGGCCTACAATATCCATAGCGGTAAATTCGAATGGACGTCTGATTTCCTCAAATCTTTGTAGTGGAGCTGGACGATTATGAGTGGGTGATTTTCGAGTATTACAAGAATGACATTTTCTGATGTATTCCTTAATATCTGTTCTCATAGTAGGCCAATACATTTTACTTTTTATCAGATTGAATGTTTTAAAATTGCCTTGATGTCCTGCATATGGAAGGTCATGATAATCATGGATGACTTTTTTAATCATTGGCTTTGGAATGTATAACTGATCATAACGCTCCACTTTTTCTTTTGCTTTAAATAATAAACCATCTTCATCCAAGTAAAATGAAATGAAATCCGCTTCTTTTATTATTTTTTTACATATTCTCTTTACATCTTCATCTCTATTTTGTTCTTCTTTAATATGATCCCGATCCCAAGTAGGTAAATAGGGTACATCAATGTTGATAATATTTACAGGAATTCTGCTTAAAGCGTCGGCGTTGTTGTGCTTCTTTCCCGGCCGGTAAATAACTTCAAAATCGTATTCGGATAAGAGTAATGCCCATCTAGCTAATCTAGATGTCGGATCCTTTAACGTTAGTAACCATTTCAAAGATTTATGGTCCGTAATCGCTGAAAATCTTCTTCCATATAAATAGCATCTGAAATGTTTGATGCCCCATACAATGGCAAGACATTCACGTTCTGTTGGAGAATAGTTTTTTTCAGCCGTGTTTAATTGTCTGCTGGCATACGCTATTGGTCTTTCATGATCTCCATCTTTTTGACTGAGAATTGCCCCAATTGCAACCCCGGATGCATCAGTGGACAAGATAAAGGGTTCGGAAAAATTTGGATATTTTAAAATTGGAGGATGACATAATTTATTTTTTAAATGATTGAAAGAATTTTGTGTTTCGTTGGTCCAGTCAAATTTGGTATTCTTCTTTGTCAGTGCGGTTAATGGTATAGCTTCATGGGAGAATTCTGGTACGAATTTTCGATAAAATCCTACTAATCCCAAAAATGCCCGAATTTCCTTTACTGTTTTAGGTCTAGGATAATTTTTTACAATTTCAATTTTTCCTGGATCTGGTTTCACTCCTTGGACTGAGATTATGTGTCCTAAGTATTTTGCTTCCGTTTTTATAAATTCGCACTTTGACGGCTTCAATTTTAAATTTGCTTCTTGCAGCCTTTGAAATACTTCATCCAATCTCTTCAAATGGTCTTCAAATGTTTTTGAGAATATAATAATATCATCAAGGTACACGAGACAACGTTCACCTGTCATCCCTGATAAAACAGAGTACATCAATCTTTGAAAAGTACTTGGAGCGTTGACTAGCCCGAATGGCATTCGTTTACATTCATAATGTCCATCTGGTGTTGTGAATGCAGTTTTTTCTTGATCTTCTGGGTTAACTTCTACTTGCCAATATCCACTTGCTAAGTCCAGTATTGTAAAATAATTAGCGTTGCCTAACTGATCTAAAGTCTCCTGTAGATTTGGAATGGGAAAGAAATCCCTCTTGGTAATTGTATTCAATTCTCGATAATCAATACAAACTCTTATTTTATTTTCACCCTCGGCTGCCTTTTTAGATACCATAACCACTGGTGCTGACCAGGGCGATTTTGATTCTACGATAACACCTTGCTTCATCATGTCATTTATCTGATTTTTCAATTCTTCCCTTTGACTGTAGGGTATCCTATACGGTGCTTTTGTTATTGGTGGTACATTTTCTGTGATAATGTGATGCTTTACTTGATTAGTGCATCCTAGTTTTGTTCCGTGACTCATAAAAATATGCTGATATTCTTCAAGCAATTTCTCTAACTGTATTCTTTTATTTTCTTCTAAATGCTGAAGAGAGAATTCTAAACTTTTTTCTTCCCTCTCTTCTACATAATTTATATTTTTATTGATTTCAATTTCTGCCGAGTTCATTTTTATTTCTTCGCTGTATCCAATGACGGTGTTCTTAGGTAATTTTACTGTATTGTATGAAACGTTTAAAACACAAACAGTAATTGTCGGTTTTGCTGGTGAAATTAATCTTGCTGCTGTAAGGCCATGAATTAATATTTCAACGGGTTCCACTAGTATATTCTGCACAGGATTCCGGATATCTTGTACAGCTTCGCACACGAACTGACATCTTGGCGGTATATCAATTGAATCTTTTATTCGGACAGAGGATCGGTCAAAACCCCCATCTTTGCTATCAGCCATTATTGACCGTAATGGAGATAACTGTTGATATTTATCGCTTTTGGTTATTTCTTGCTTTAAAACTTTCTTCTGTTCCAATTTCCTTGAAATATTAGCTCTGGGCTTCTCTTGCATCTTCTTTGATTTCTTCGGTTCATCATGTATTTCGGCTTGAACCGTGATTACAGAAAAATCTTCTTCATCGGATTCTACTTCCATTGCTTCTTTTTTCTTCTCATTTTTTTCACAGTTGTTAACTCCGTTTGACTGCGTACTTTCTTGTATCGGGTTTGTCATTTGTTCTATATTTTGAATAACTGGCTTTTTAACGTGATAAACTTGTATCACTATATTTATACTTTCAAAAATTATTTGTAATATTTTCTTAACTCTTGACCATTTCAGTTTATCCAGACCACATCCAATTCTAGGTATTGCTAAATGAGACACGTTGTTTTTCATACAATGTTCTTTTAATTTTAGTAATGACCTTTTTAGATCTGTTAATGTAGGTTTTGTGTAACTGAATTTCTTAGTCACCAAATAATAGATGAATCTTCTTTTATTATTGAACATTCCTGAATTATTTAATACAGCTAATCCACCTTTCTGGATCTTTTGATCCTTTAATATTTTCAAATTTCCAAACTTTTTCTTAAAGCAAACCGCTATTCCACGGTTCATTCGCAAATCTTGCGCCACGCAATGCGCCAAACAATACTTTTCTGGTGCATCAAATAGATCACCTACTATTTCTTCCATATTTAATTTCTTACACCCTTCTTCTATTTTCGTTTCAGCTGTTTCACTGCTAATTTGATTTTTCTTACTTTCTGTTTTACTATTTTCACTCTTAATTCTGTTTTCTTTATTAACCATTTTTCTCTTTGCTTTGAAATTTTTCTTTTCACCGTTTTGTGAGATATTCTGTTTAATTTCTCTAAATAGAGTACAATCTGATTCTTCAATTGTACCTAATGCATATTCACACATTTTTAGTTTTTCTCCCATTAGAACGACATATCCATCGAAGTTTATAGCGGCATTCAGAGCTTTTAAAACATCCCGACCTAGCAACCCTTCAGTTTGAATTGGTAAGGAATCATCACATACCATACAATCAAATGAATGTTGACTATTCTTTAATTGGAATTGAACGTTAGTAAATCCAATGCAGTTTAACTCTTTTCCCGTGATACCTCTTATGATAGTGTCTGATGATGTAAAAATTTTATATCCCCTATTTCGAATTACTCCTTCTTTAATAATTGTAACTGCCGCGCCAGTGTCCACTAAAAAGGTGACATCTCGATCTTGAATTCGGATTTTAATCACGCATGAACCGGAAATATTATATCCGTTTACATTGACATGGCCAGTTGACAATTTTTTTACTGTTGGTTTGCACGTCCTTCGTTCTGGGGAGCGAGCGAGGGACGTTGCTCGTTTAAATTACTATTCAAATTTTGTTGCAGCCGTCTTTGCGGATAATATTGCTCATTTGGAGTATACCCTCTCTGGTTTCTATTATAAAAATGGTCTCGCCTATTTTTTGTAAAGCAATCTTTCTCCACGTGGTTTTCTTTTCCACAAAAGTTACATTTGATACGACTTTTCCCCCTACAATCGCGCGCAAAATGTCCCGTATTTCCGCATTTAAAACAATTTAAATCTCTACTTTTATT
This sequence comes from Nebria salina, assembly GCA_944039245.1. Lineage (NCBI taxonomy): Eukaryota > Metazoa > Arthropoda > Insecta > Coleoptera > Carabidae > Nebria > Nebria salina. The sequence goes on along the minus strand of CALUEK010000412.1, from coordinate 12,726 downwards.
TTGTAACGAATAATTTTGTGTTTCTAACATAAAAGCATTATTTCCTCTTAACAATCTGCTATTAGCAGTTTCTGCGTGTTGTGCCAATTCGACAACTTCTTCAAATGTATATCTTGGATTTTTGCTGATATCCAAGATAATTAATTTAGCGATGTCTGGATTCACACCCTTTTCAAATTGTTGTATTAAATCGCGATCGTGTCGTTGTTTTATTAAAATTTTTTCTTGATCATTAGTAGCAAAACTTAAATTTTCCATTAGTAAATATTTTCCCGCTATTTTTAATCTAGTGGCGTATTGATCTACTGTTTCTTTTGTAATCTGAATGCATTTCGATAAAATAAGTATCCCTTGGCCTGGTATAATTTTTTTTGAGTATTTTTTTATAACTATCTTTTTAAATTCTGAATAAGAAATTGTATCACTATTTAAAATTGGTTCAGATTCCAAAAATAGAAACGCATCTCCCGTCAAATGATATCTAGCGACAGCTAAAGTCTGTTGTTCTGTCCAAGCGTCGATAGTTGCACGTTGACATAATTTTGAAAAGAATTCGTTAACATTTTCATTATGGTGTCCCGAAAATTGTGGAATTCCTACTAATGTCTGTCCGATAGTTCTCACAGATGGTATTAATGTTTGACCTTCAGACCCTTGTGAGACTGACGATGTTGGTAAAGACATTTTTTTTTGTTTTTATATGAAACAGTAGTATAACTTTTGATATGAATTAAATTAAATTTGAAAATAAAAGTGTTATGAAATTTAACGAATATTTATGTTTACTAAATTCTTGATATAAAGATCTTAAACAGCAAATGTAATATGATTCTTTTTGTGTTATGGATATTAGATACCATCAAAATTATCTCGTCGTTCACACAGTTCTCTTATACAAAAATAACGATAATATATTACTCACATAGCAACTCAATTCAAAATAATATGCGTTCAACTAAATATTTTTTTTTTTAATCACACACAATTAGCTTAGTTAATTTTGAAAAGATTAAGTATTTAGTTTCTATGAAATAATTTGGTTCAACAAAGTAATATAATTTTTAATATTTATCCCAATTCGCTGCCACCAATGTAATGGAACGGAGTTCGGTTTTAAAGGTAGCTACCAAACTATTCCCGATTCCTTGTTTTAGATAAAAAATAAATATAAATAAATGCCGATGTTGTTGGGTTCTTTGTGGGATAACCAATAATTCTAATACAGATAGAACCGAATTATATTGATAGAAAACTATTATTTATATTAATAAAATTTAAATGATACAAAAAGGTAATAAAAGTATAATTGCTTACCTTCTTTCACACAAAAATAAAAACACAGCACTTGGAGCGAACGGGCTTTTCACACCGCGAGTTTTATTTTAATTAAATTATTAAATTTCCAAAAAAAATATGAAATGAATTTAAATTAACAAAATTTTACACAAAACCTTTCTGGCTCTTTTAACCAACCAAATAAAAACTACTTTTATTAAACAACAATAAAATTATACGTTAGACCAAAAATTGAACTTGACTGCTAATCGAGTGCCACCCGTCTGACCATTGGTTTTTTGAGCGCCTCTTCGCTAAACCTTCGCGTAACAATTGTTTTTGTAAAGATAAGAGCCCGAGCCAATTACATTCTCGCTCAGGTGAACCCTGGTTCATTACAACTAAATAACTAAATAACTAAATAACTAAATAACTAAATAACTAAATAACTAAATAACTAAATAACTAAATAACTAAATAACTAAATAACTAAATAACTAAATAACTAAATAACTAAATAACTAAATAACTAAATAACTAAATAACTAAATAACTAAATAACTAAATAACTAAATAACTAAATAACTAAATAACTAAATAACTAAATAACTAAATAACTAAATAACTAAATAACTAAATAACTAAATAACTAAATAACTAAATAACTAAATAACTAAATAACTAAATAACTAAATAACTAAATAACTAAATAACTAAATAACTAAATAACTAAATAACTAAATAACTAAATAACTAAATAACTAAATAACTAAATAACTAAATAACTAAATAACTAAATAACTAAATAACTAAATAACTAAATAACTAAATAACTAAATAACTAAATAACTAAATAACTAAATAACTAAATAACTAAATAACTAAATAACTAAATAACTAAATAACTAAATAACTAAATAACTAAATAACTAAATAACTAAATAACTAAATAACTAAATAACTAAATAACTAAATAACTAAATAACTAAATAACTAAATAACTAAATAACTAAATAACTAAATAACTAAATAACTAAATAACTAAATAACTAAATAACTAAATAACTAAATAACTAAATAACTAAATAACTAAATAACTAAATAACTAAATAACTAAATAACTAAATAACTAAATAACTAAATAACTAAATAACTAAATAACTAAATAACTAAATAACTAAATAACTAAATAACTAAATAACTAAATAACTAAATAACTAAATAACTAAATAACTAAATAACTAAATAACTAAATAACTAAATAACTAAATAACTAAATAACTAAATAACTAAATAACTAAATAACTAAATAACTAAATAACTAAATAACTAAATAACTAAATAACTAAATAACTAAATAACTAAATAACTAAATAACTAAATAACTAAATAACTAAATAACTAAATAACTAAATAACTAAATAACTAAATAACTAAATAACTAAATAACTAAATAACTAAATAACTAAATAACTAAATAACTAAATAACTAAATAACTAAATAACTAAATAACTAAATAACTAAATAACTAAATAACTAAATAACTAAATAACTAAATAACTAAATAACTAAATAACTAAATAACTAAATAACTAAATAACTAAATAACTAAATAACTAAATAACTAAATAACTAAATAACTAAATAACTAAATAACTAAATAACTAAATAACTAAATAACTAAATAACTAAATAACTAAATAACTAAATAACTAAATAACTAAATAACTAAATAACTAAATAACTAAATAACTAAATAACTAAATAACTAAATAACTAAATAACTAAATAACTAAATAACTAAATAACTAAATAACTAAATAACTAAATAACTAAATAACTAAATAACTAAATAACTAAATAACTAAATAACTAAATAACTAAATAACTAAATAACTAAATAACTAAATAACTAAATAACTAAATAACTAAATAACTAAATAACTAAATAACTAAATAACTAAATAACTAAATAACTAAATAACTAAATAACTAAATAACTAAATAACTAAATAACTAAATAACTAAATAACTAAATAACTAAATAACTAAATAACTAAATAACTAAATAACTAAATAACTAAATAACTAAATAACTAAATAACTAAATAACTAAATAACTAAATAACTAAATAACTAAATAACTAAATAACTAAATAACTAAATAACTAAATAACTAAATAACTAAATAACTAAATAACTAAATAACTAAATAACTAAATAACTAAATAACTAAATAACTAAATAACTAAATAACTAAATAACTAAATAACTAAATAACTAAATAACTAAATAACTAAATAACTAAATAACTAAATAACTAAATAACTAAATAACTAAATAACTAAATAACTAAATAACTAAATAACTAAATAACTAAATAACTAAATAACTAAATAACTAAATAACTAAATAACTAAATAACTAAATAACTAAATAACTAAATAACTAAATAACTAAATAACTAAATAACTAAATAACTAAATAACTAAATAACTAAATAACTAAATAACTAAATAACTAAATAACTAAATAACTAAATAACTAAATAACTAAATAACTAAATAACTAAATAACTAAATAACTAAATAACTAAATAACTAAATAACTAAATAACTAAATAACTAAATAACTAAATAACTAAATAACTAAATAACTAAATAACTAAATAACTAAATAACTAAATAACTAAATAACTAAATAACTAAATAACTAAATAACTAAATAACTAAATAACTAAATAACTAAATAACTAAATAACTAAATAACTAAATAACTAAATAACTAAATAACTAAATAACTAAATAACTAAATAACTAAATAACTAAATAACTAAATAACTAAATAACTAAATAACTAAATAACTAAATAACTAAATAACTAAATAACTAAATAACTAAATAACTAAATAACTAAATAACTAAATAACTAAATAACTAAATAACTAAATAACTAAATAACTAAATAACTAAATAACTAAATAACTAAATAACTAAATAACTAAATAACTAAATAACTAAATAACTAAATAACTAAATAACTAAATAACTAAATAACTAAATAACTAAATAACTAAATAACTAAATAACTAAATAACTAAATAACTAAATAACTAAATAACTAAATAACTAAATAACTAAATAACTAAATAACTAAATAACTAAATAACTAAATAACTAAATAACTAAATAACTAAATAACTAAATAACTAAATAACTAAATAACTAAATAACTAAATAACTAAATAACTAAATAACTAAATAACTAAATAACTAAATAACTAAATAACTAAATAACTAAATAACTAAATAACTAAATAACTAAATAACTAAATAACTAAATAACTAAATAACTAAATAACTAAATAACTAAATAACTAAATAACTAAATAACTAAATAACTAAATAACTAAATAACTAAATAACTAAATAACTAAATAACTAAATAACTAAATAACTAAATAACTAAATAACTAAATAACTAAATAACTAAATAACTAAATAACTAAATAACTAAATAACTAAATAACTAAATAACTAAATAACTAAATAACTAAATAACTAAATAACTAAATAACTAAATAACTAAATAACTAAATAACTAAATAACTAAATAACTAAATAACTAAATAACTAAATAACTAAATAACTAAATAACTAAATAACTAAATAACTAAATAACTAAATAACTAAATAACTAAATAACTAAATAACTAAATAACTAAATAACTAAATAACTAAATAACTAAATAACTAAATAACTAAATAACTAAATAACTAAATAACTAAATAACTAAATAACTAAATAACTAAATAACTAAATAACTAAATAACTAAATAACTAAATAACTAAATAACTAAATAACTAAATAACTAAATAACTAAATAACTAAATAACTAAATAACTAAATAACTAAATAACTAAATAACTAAATAACTAAATAACTAAATAACTAAATAACTAAATAACTAAATAACTAAATAACTAAATAACTAAATAACTAAATAACTAAATAACTAAATAACTAAATAACTAAATAACTAAATAACTAAATAACTAAATAACTAAATAACTAAATAACTAAATAACTAAATAACTAAATAACTAAATAACTAAATAACTAAATAACTAAATAACTAAATAACTAAATAACTAAATAACTAAATAACTAAATAACTAAATAACTAAATAACTAAATAACTAAATAACTAAATAACTAAATAACTAAATAACTAAATAACTAAATAACTAAATAACTAAATAACTAAATAACTAAATAACTAAATAACTAAATAACTAAATAACTAAATAACTAAATAACTAAATAACTAAATAACTAAATAACTAAATAACTAAATAACTAAATAACTAAATAACTAAATAACTAAATAACTAAATAACTAAATAACTAAATAACTAAATAACTAAATAACTAAATAACTAAATAACTAAATAACTAAATAACTAAATAACTAAATAACTAAATAACTAAATAACTAAATAACTAAATAACTAAATAACTAAATAACTAAATAACTAAATAACTAAATAACTAAATAACTAAATAACTAAATAACTAAATAACTAAATAACTAAATAACTAAATAACTAAATAACTAAATAACTAAATAACTAAATAACTAAATAACTAAATAACTAAATAACTAAATAACTAAATAACTAAATAACTAAATAACTAAATAACTAAATAACTAAATAACTAAATAACTAAATAACTAAATAACTAAATAACTAAATAACTAAATAACTAAATAACTAAATAACTAAATAACTAAATAACTAAATAACTAAATAACTAAATAACTAAATAACTAAATAACTAAATAACTAAATAACTAAATAACTAAATAACTAAATAACTAAATAACTAAATAACTAAATAACTAAATAACTAAATAACTAAATAACTAAATAACTAAATAACTAAATAACTAAATAACTAAATAACTAAATAACTAAATAACTAAATAACTAAATAACTAAATAACTAAATAACTAAATAACTAAATAACTAAATAACTAAATAACTAAATAACTAAATAACTAAATAACTAAATAACTAAATAACTAAATAACTAAATAACTAAATAACTAAATAACTAAATAACTAAATAACTAAATAACTAAATAACTAAATAACTAAATAACTAAATAACTAAATAACTAAATAACTAAATAACTAAATAACTAAATAACTAAATAACTAAATAACTAAATAACTAAATAACTAAATAACTAAATAACTAAATAACTAAATAACTAAATAACTAAATAACTAAATAACTAAATAACTAAATAACTAAATAACTAAATAACTAAATAACTAAATAACTAAATAACTAAATAACTAAATAACTAAATAACTAAATAACTAAATAACTAAATAACTAAATAACTAAATAACTAAATAACTAAATAACTAAATAACTAAATAACTAAATAACTAAATAACTAAATAACTAAATAACTAAATAACTAAATAACTAAATAACTAAATAACTAAATAACTAAATAACTAAATAACTAAATAACTAAATAACTAAATAACTAAATAACTAAATAACTAAATAACTAAATAACTAAATAACTAAATAACTAAATAACTAAATAACTAAATAACTAAATAACTAAATAACTAAATAACTAAATAACTAAATAACTAAATAACTAAATAACTAAATAACTAAATAACTAAATAACTAAATAACTAAATAACTAAATAACTAAATAACTAAATAACTAAATAACTAAATAACTAAATAACTAAATAACTAAATAACTAAATAACTAAATAACTAAATAACTAAATAACTAAATAACTAAATAACTAAATAACTAAATAACTAAATAACTAAATAACTAAATAACTAAATAACTAAATAACTAAATAACTAAATAACTAAATAACTAAATAACTAAATAACTAAATAACTAAATAACTAAATAACTAAATAACTAAATAACTAAATAACTAAATAACTAAATAACTAAATAACTAAATAACTAAATAACTAAATAACTAAATAACTAAATAACTAAATAACTAAATAACTAAATAACTAAATAACTAAATAACTAAATAACTAAATAACTAAATAACTAAATAACTAAATAACTAAATAACTAAATAACTAAATAACTAAATAACTAAATAACTAAATAACTAAATAACTAAATAACTAAATAACTAAATAACTAAATAACTAAATAACTAAATAACTAAATAACTAAATAACTAAATAACTAAATAACTAAATAACTAAATAACTAAATAACTAAATAACTAAATAACTAAATAACTAAATAACTAAATAACTAAATAACTAAATAACTAAATAACTAAATAACTAAATAACTAAATAACTAAATAACTAAATAACTAAATAACTAAATAACTAAATAACTAAATAACTAAATAACTAAATAACTAAATAACTAAATAACTAAATAACTAAATAACTAAATAACTAAATAACTAAATAACTAAATAACTAAATAACTAAATAACTAAATAACTAAATAACTAAATAACTAAATAACTAAATAACTAAATAACTAAATAACTAAATAACTAAATAACTAAATAACTAAATAACTAAATAACTAAATAACTAAATAACTAAATAACTAAATAACTAAATAACTAAATAACTAAATAACTAAATAACTAAATAACTAAATAACTAAATAACTAAATAACTAAATAACTAAATAACTAAATAACTAAATAACTAAATAACTAAATAACTAAATAACTAAATAACTAAATAACTAAATAACTAAATAACTAAATAACTAAATAACTAAATAACTAAATAACTAAATAACTAAATAACTAAATAACTAAATAACTAAATAACTAAATAACTAAATAACTAAATAACTAAATAACTAAATAACTAAATAACTAAATAACTAAATAACTAAATAACTAAATAACTAAATAACTAAATAACTAAATAACTAAATAACTAAATAACTAAATAACTAAATAACTAAATAACTAAATAACTAAATAACTAAATAACTAAATAACTAAATAACTAAATAACTAAATAACTAAATAACTAAATAACTAAATAACTAAATAACTAAATAACTAAATAACTAAATAACTAAATAACTAAATAACTAAATAACTAAATAACTAAATAACTAAATAACTAAATAACTAAATAACTAAATAACTAAATAACTAAATAACTAAATAACTAAATAACTAAATAACTAAATAACTAAATAACTAAATAACTAAATAACTAAATAACTAAATAACTAAATAACTAAATAACTAAATAACTAAATAACTAAATAACTAAATAACTAAATAACTAAATAACTAAATAACTAAATAACTAAATAACTAAATAACTAAATAACTAAATAACTAAATAACTAAATAACTAAATAACTAAATAACTAAATAACTAAATAACTAAATAACTAAATAACTAAATAACTAAATAACTAAATAACTAAATAACTAAATAACTAAATAACTAAATAACTAAATAACTAAATAACTAAATAACTAAATAACTAAATAACTAAATAACTAAATAACTAAATAACTAAATAACTAAATAACTAAATAACTAAATAACTAAATAACTAAATAACTAAATAACTAAATAACTAAATAACTAAATAACTAAATAACTAAATAACTAAATAACTAAATAACTAAATAACTAAATAACTAAATAACTAAATAACTAAATAACTAAATAACTAAATAACTAAATAACTAAATAACTAAATAACTAAATAACTAAATAACTAAATAACTAAATAACTAAATAACTAAATAACTAAATAACTAAATAACTAAATAACTAAATAACTAAATAACTAAATAACTAAATAACTAAATAACTAAATAACTAAATAACTAAATAACTAAATAACTAAATAACTAAATAACTAAATAACTAAATAACTAAATAACTAAATAACTAAATAACTAAATAACTAAATAACTAAATAACTAAATAACTAAATAACTAAATAACTAAATAACTAAATAACTAAATAACTAAATAACTAAATAACTAAATAACTAAATAACTAAATAACTAAATAACTAAATAACTAAATAACTAAATAACTAAATAACTAAATAACTAAATAACTAAATAACTAAATAACTAAATAACTAAATAACTAAATAACTAAATAACTAAATAACTAAATAACTAAATAACTAAATAACTAAATAACTAAATAACTAAATAACTAAATAACTAAATAACTAAATAACTAAATAACTAAATAACTAAATAACTAAATAACTAAATAACTAAATAACTAAATAACTAAATAACTAAATAACTAAATAACTAAATAACTAAATAACTAAATAACTAAATAACTAAATAACTAAATAACTAAATAACTAAATAACTAAATAACTAAATAACTAAATAACTAAATAACTAAATAACTAAATAACTAAATAACTAAATAACTAAATAACTAAATAACTAAATAACTAAATAACTAAATAACTAAATAACTAAATAACTAAATAACTAAATAACTAAATAACTAAATAACTAAATAACTAAATAACTAAATAACTAAATAACTAAATAACTAAATAACTAAATAACTAAATAACTAAATAACTAAATAACTAAATAACTAAATAACTAAATAACTAAATAACTAAATAACTAAATAACTAAATAACTAAATAACTAAATAACTAAATAACTAAATAACTAAATAACTAAATAACTAAATAACTAAATAACTAAATAACTAAATAACTAAATAACTAAATAACTAAATAACTAAATAACTAAATAACTAAATAACTAAATAACTAAATAACTAAATAACTAAATAACTAAATAACTAAATAACTAAATAACTAAATAACTAAATAACTAAATAACTAAATAACTAAATAACTAAATAACTAAATAACTAAATAACTAAATAACTAAATAACTAAATAACTAAATAACTAAATAACTAAATAACTAAATAACTAAATAACTAAATAACTAAATAACTAAATAACTAAATAACTAAATAACTAAATAACTAAATAACTAAATAACTAAATAACTAAATAACTAAATAACTAAATAACTAAATAACTAAATAACTAAATAACTAAATAACTAAATAACTAAATAACTAAATAACTAAATAACTAAATAACTAAATAACTAAATAACTAAATAACTAAATAACTAAATAACTAAATAACTAAATAACTAAATAACTAAATAACTAAATAACTAAATAACTAAATAACTAAATAACTAAATAACTAAATAACTAAATAACTAAATAACTAAATAACTAAATAACTAAATAACTAAATAACTAAATAACTAAATAACTAAATAACTAAATAACTAAATAACTAAATAACTAAATAACTAAATAACTAAATAACTAAATAACTAAATAACTAAATAACTAAATAACTAAATAACTAAATAACTAAATAACTAAATAACTAAATAACTAAATAACTAAATAACTAAATAACTAAATAACTAAATAACTAAATAACTAAATAACTAAATAACTAAATAACTAAATAACTAAATAACTAAATAACTAAATAACTAAATAACTAAATAACTAAATAACTAAATAACTAAATAACTAAATAACTAAATAACTAAATAACTAAATAACTAAATAACTAAATAACTAAATAACTAAATAACTAAATAACTAAATAACTAAATAACTAAATAACTAAATAACTAAATAACTAAATAACTAAATAACTAAATAACTAAATAACTAAATAACTAAATAACTAAATAACTAAATAACTAAATAACTAAATAACTAAATAACTAAATAACTAAATAACTAAATAACTAAATAACTAAATAACTAAATAACTAAATAACTAAATAACTAAATAACTAAATAACTAAATAACTAAATAACTAAATAACTAAATAACTAAATAACTAAATAACTAAATAACTAAATAACTAAATAACTAAATAACTAAATAACTAAATAACTAAATAACTAAATAACTAAATAACTAAATAACTAAATAACTAAATAACTAAATAACTAAATAACTAAATAACTAAATAACTAAATAACTAAATAACTAAATAACTAAATAACTAAATAACTAAATAACTAAATAACTAAATAACTAAATAACTAAATAACTAAATAACTAAATAACTAAATAACTAAATAACTAAATAACTAAATAACTAAATAACTAAATAACTAAATAACTAAATAACTAAATAACTAAATAACTAAATAACTAAATAACTAAATAACTAAATAACTAAATAACTAAATAACTAAATAACTAAATAACTAAATAACTAAATAACTAAATAACTAAATAACTAAATAACTAAATAACTAAATAACTAAATAACTAAATAACTAAATAACTAAATAACTAAATAACTAAATAACTAAATAACTAAATAACTAAATAACTAAATAACTAAATAACTAAATAACTAAATAACTAAATAACTAAATAACTAAATAACTAAATAACTAAATAACTAAATAACTAAATAACTAAATAACTAAATAACTAAATAACTAAATAACTAAATAACTAAATAACTAAATAACTAAATAACTAAATAACTAAATAACTAAATAACTAAATAACTAAATAACTAAATAACTAAATAACTAAATAACTAAATAACTAAATAACTAAATAACTAAATAACTAAATAACTAAATAACTAAATAACTAAATAACTAAATAACTAAATAACTAAATAACTAAATAACTAAATAACTAAATAACTAAATAACTAAATAACTAAATAACTAAATAACTAAATAACTAAATAACTAAATAACTAAATAACTAAATAACTAAATAACTAAATAACTAAATAACTAAATAACTAAATAACTAAATAACTAAATAACTAAATAACTAAATAACTAAATAACTAAATAACTAAATAACTAAATAACTAAATAACTAAATAACTAAATAACTAAATAACTAAATAACTAAATAACTAAATAACTAAATAACTAAATAACTAAATAACTAAATAACTAAATAACTAAATAACTAAATAACTAAATAACTAAATAACTAAATAACTAAATAACTAAATAACTAAATAACTAAATAACTAAATAACTAAATAACTAAATAACTAAATAACTAAATAACTAAATAACTAAATAACTAAATAACTAAATAACTAAATAACTAAATAACTAAATAACTAAATAACTAAATAACTAAATAACTAAATAACTAAATAACTAAATAACTAAATAACTAAATAACTAAATAACTAAATAACTAAATAACTAAATAACTAAATAACTAAATAACTAAATAACTAAATAACTAAATAACTAAATAACTAAATAACTAAATAACTAAATAACTAAATAACTAAATAACTAAATAACTAAATAACTAAATAACT
>CALUEK010000411.1:0-33872 GCA_944039245.1 Nebria salina | reverse complement strand
TTAGTTATTTAGTTATTTAGTTATTTAGTTATTTAGTTATTTAGTTATTTAGTTATTTAGTTATTTAGTTATTTAGTTATTTAGTTATTTAGTTATTTAGTTATTTAGTTATTTAGTTATTTAGTTATTTAGTCTATTTAGTTATTTAGTTATTTAGTTATTTAGTTATTTAGTTATTTAGTTATTTAGTTATTTAGTTATTTAGTTATTTAGTTATTTAGTTATTTAGTTATTTAGTTATTTAGTTATTTAGTTATTTAGTTATTTAGTTATTTAGTTATTTAGTTATTTAGTTATTTAGTTATTTAGTTATTTAGTTATTTAGTTATTTAGTTATTTAGTTATTTAGTTATTTAGTTATTTAGTTATTTAGTTATTTAGTTATTTAGTTATTTAGTTATTTAGTTATTTAGTTATTTAGTTATTTAGTTATTTAGTTATTTAGTTATTTAGTTATTTAGTTATTTAGTTATTTAGTTATTTAGTTATTTAGTTATTTAGTTATTTAGTTATTTAGTTATTTAGTTATTTAGTTATTTAGTTATTTAGTTATTTAGTTATTTAGTTATTTAGTTATTTAGTTATTTAGTTATTTAGTTATTTAGTTATTTAGTTATTTAGTTATTTAGTTATTTAGTTATTTAGTTATTTAGTTATTTAGTTATTTAGTTATTTAGTTATTTAGTTATTTAGTTATTTAGTTATTTAGTTATTTAGTTATTTAGTTATTTAGTTATTTAGTTATTTAGTTATTTAGTTATTTAGTTATTTAGTTATTTAGTTATTTAGTTATTTAGTTATTTAGTTATTTAGTTATTTAGTTATTTAGTTATTTAGTTATTTAGTTATTTAGTTATTTAGTTATTTAGTTATTTAGTTATTTAGTTATTTAGTTATTTAGTTATTTAGTTATTTAGTTATTTAGTTATTTAGTTATTTAGTTATTTAGTTATTTAGTTATTTAGTTATTTAGTTATTTAGTTATTTAGTTATTTAGTTATTTAGTTATTTAGTTATTTAGTTATTTAGTTATTTAGTTATTTAGTTATTTAGTTATTTAGTTATTTAGTTATTTAGTTATTTAGTTATTTAGTTATTTAGTTATTTAGTTATTTAGTTATTTAGTTATTTAGTTATTTAGTTATTTAGTTATTTAGTTATTTAGTTATTTAGTTATTTAGTTATTTAGTTATTTAGTTATTTAGTTATTTAGTTATTTAGTTATTTAGTTATTTAGTTATTTAGTTATTTAGTTATTTAGTTATTTAGTTATTTAGTTATTTAGTTATTTAGTTATTTAGTTATTTAGTTATTTAGTTATTTAGTTATTTAGTTATTTAGTTATTTAGTTATTTAGTTATTTAGTTATTTAGTTATTTAGTTATTTAGTTATTTAGTTATTTAGTTATTTAGTTATTTAGTTATTTAGTTATTTAGTTATTTAGTTATTTAGTTATTTAGTTATTTAGTTATTTAGTTATTTAGTTATTTAGTTATTTAGTTATTTAGTTATTTAGTTATTTAGTTATTTAGTTATTTAGTTATTTAGTTATTTAGTTATTTAGTTATTTAGTTATTTAGTTATTTAGTTATTTAGTTATTTAGTTATTTAGTTATTTAGTTATTTAGTTATTTAGTTATTTAGTTATTTAGTTATTTAGTTATTTAGTTATTTAGTTATTTAGTTATTTAGTTATTTAGTTATTTAGTTATTTAGTTATTTAGTTATTTAGTTATTTAGTTATTTAGTTATTTAGTTATTTAGTTATTTAGTTATTTAGTTATTTAGTTATTTAGTTATTTAGTTATTTAGTTATTTAGTTATTTAGTTATTTAGTTATTTAGTTATTTAGTTATTTAGTTATTTAGTTATTTAGTTATTTAGTTATTTAGTTATTTAGTTATTTAGTTATTTAGTTATTTAGTTATTTAGTTATTTAGTTATTTAGTTATTTAGTTATTTAGTTATTTAGTTATTTAGTTATTTAGTTATTTAGTTATTTAGTTATTTAGTTATTTAGTTATTTAGTTATTTAGTTATTTAGTTATTTAGTTATTTAGTTATTTAGTTATTTAGTTATTTAGTTATTTAGTTATTTAGTTATTTAGTTATTTAGTTATTTAGTTATTTAGTTATTTAGTTATTTAGTTATTTAGTTATTTAGTTATTTAGTTATTTAGTTATTTAGTTATTTAGTTATTTAGTTATTTAGTTATTTAGTTATTTAGTTATTTAGTTATTTAGTTATTTAGTTATTTAGTTATTTAGTTATTTAGTTATTTAGTTATTTAGTTATTTAGTTATTTAGTTATTTAGTTATTTAGTTATTTAGTTATTTAGTTATTTAGTTATTTAGTTATTTAGTTATTTAGTTATTTAGTTATTTAGTTATTTAGTTATTTAGTTATTTAGTTATTTAGTTATTTAGTTATTTAGTTATTTAGTTATTTAGTTATTTAGTTATTTAGTTATTTAGTTATTTAGTTATTTAGTTATTTAGTTATTTAGTTATTTAGTTATTTAGTTATTTAGTTATTTAGTTATTTAGTTATTTAGTTATTTAGTTATTTAGTTATTTAGTTATTTAGTTATTTAGTTATTTAGTTATTTAGTTATTTAGTTATTTAGTTATTTAGTTATTTAGTTATTTAGTTATTTAGTTATTTAGTTATTTAGTTATTTAGTTATTTAGTTATTTAGTTATTTAGTTATTTAGTTATTTAGTTATTTAGTTATTTAGTTATTTAGTTATTTAGTTATTTAGTTATTTAGTTATTTAGTTATTTAGTTATTTAGTTATTTAGTTATTTAGTTATTTAGTTATTTAGTTATTTAGTTATTTAGTTATTTAGTTATTTAGTTATTTAGTTATTTAGTTATTTAGTTATTTAGTTATTTAGTTATTTAGTTATTTAGTTATTTAGTTATTTAGTTATTTAGTTATTTAGTTATTTAGTTATTTAGTTATTTAGTTATTTAGTTATTTAGTTATTTAGTTATTTAGTTATTTAGTTATTTAGTTATTTAGTTATTTAGTTATTTAGTTATTTAGTTATTTAGTTATTTAGTTATTTAGTTATTTAGTTATTTAGTTATTTAGTTATTTAGTTATTTAGTTATTTAGTTATTTAGTTATTTAGTTATTTAGTTATTTAGTTATTTAGTTATTTAGTTATTTAGTTATTTAGTTATTTAGTTATTTAGTTATTTAGTTATTTAGTTATTTAGTTATTTAGTTATTTAGTTATTTAGTTATTTAGTTATTTAGTTATTTAGTTATTTAGTTATTTAGTTATTTAGTTATTTAGTTATTTAGTTATTTAGTTATTTAGTTATTTAGTTATTTAGTTATTTAGTTATTTAGTTATTTAGTTATTTAGTTATTTAGTTATTTAGTTATTTAGTTATTTAGTTATTTAGTTATTTAGTTATTTAGTTATTTAGTTATTTAGTTATTTAGTTATTTAGTTATTTAGTTATTTAGTTATTTAGTTATTTAGTTATTTAGTTATTTAGTTATTTAGTTATTTAGTTATTTAGTTATTTAGTTATTTAGTTATTTAGTTATTTAGTTATTTAGTTATTTAGTTATTTAGTTATTTAGTTATTTAGTTATTTAGTTATTTAGTTATTTAGTTATTTAGTTATTTAGTTATTTAGTTATTTAGTTATTTAGTTATTTAGTTATTTAGTTATTTAGTTATTTAGTTATTTAGTTATTTAGTTATTTAGTTATTTAGTTATTTAGTTATTTAGTTATTTAGTTATTTAGTTATTTAGTTATTTAGTTATTTAGTTATTTAGTTATTTAGTTATTTAGTTATTTAGTTATTTAGTTATTTAGTTATTTAGTTATTTAGTTATTTAGTTATTTAGTTATTTAGTTATTTAGTTATTTAGTTATTTAGTTATTTAGTTATTTAGTTATTTAGTTATTTAGTTATTTAGTTATTTAGTTATTTAGTTATTTAGTTATTTAGTTATTTAGTTATTTAGTTATTTAGTTATTTAGTTATTTAGTTATTTAGTTATTTAGTTATTTAGTTATTTAGTTATTTAGTTATTTAGTTATTTAGTTATTTAGTTATTTAGTTATTTAGTTATTTAGTTATTTAGTTATTTAGTTATTTAGTTATTTAGTTATTTAGTTATTTAGTTATTTAGTTATTTAGTTATTTAGTTATTTAGTTATTTAGTTATTTAGTTATTTAGTTATTTAGTTATTTAGTTATTTAGTTATTTAGTTATTTAGTTATTTAGTTATTTAGTTATTTAGTTATTTAGTTATTTAGTTATTTAGTTATTTAGTTATTTAGTTATTTAGTTATTTAGTTATTTAGTTATTTAGTTATTTAGTTATTTAGTTATTTAGTTATTTAGTTATTTAGTTATTTAGTTATTTAGTTATTTAGTTATTTAGTTATTTAGTTATTTAGTTATTTAGTTATTTAGTTATTTAGTTATTTAGTTATTTAGTTATTTAGTTATTTAGTTATTTAGTTATTTAGTTATTTAGTTATTTAGTTATTTAGTTATTTAGTTATTTAGTTATTTAGTTATTTAGTTATTTAGTTATTTAGTTATTTAGTTATTTAGTTATTTAGTTATTTAGTTATTTAGTTATTTAGTTATTTAGTTATTTAGTTATTTAGTTATTTAGTTATTTAGTTATTTAGTTATTTAGTTATTTAGTTATTTAGTTATTTAGTTATTTAGTTATTTAGTTATTTAGTTATTTAGTTATTTAGTTATTTAGTTATTTAGTTATTTAGTTATTTAGTTATTTAGTTATTTAGTTATTTAGTTATTTAGTTATTTAGTTATTTAGTTATTTAGTTATTTAGTTATTTAGTTATTTAGTTATTTAGTTATTTAGTTATTTAGTTATTTAGTTATTTAGTTATTTAGTTATTTAGTTATTTAGTTATTTAGTTATTTAGTTATTTAGTTATTTAGTTATTTAGTTAGTTATTTAGTTATTTAGTTATTTAGTTATTTAGTTATTTAGTTATTTAGTTATTTAGTTATTTAGTTATTTAGTTATTTAGTTATTTAGTTATTTAGTTATTTAGTTATTTAGTTATTTAGTTATTTGTATTATTTAGTTATTTAGTTATTTATTTATTTAGTTATTTAGTTATTTAGTTATTTAGTTATTTAGTTATTTAGTTATTTAGTTATTTAGTTATTTAGTTATTTAGTTATTTAGTTATTTAGTTATTTAGTTATTTAGTTATTTAGTTATTTAGTTATTTAGTTATTTAGTTATTTAGTTATTTAGTTATTTAGTTATTTAGTTATTTAGTTATTTAGTTATTTAGTTATTTAGTTATTTAGTTATTTAGTTATTTAGTTATTTAGTTATTTAGTTATTTAGTTATTTAGTTATTTAGTTATTTAGTTATTTAGTTATTTAGTTATTTAGTTATTTAGTTATTTAGTTATTTAGTTATTTAGTTATTTAGTTATTTAGTTATTTAGTTATTTAGTTATTTATTTATTTAGTTATTTAGTTATTTAGTTATTTAGTTATTTAGTTATTTAGTTATTTAGTTATTTAGTTATTTAGTTATTTAGTTATTTAGTTATTTAGTTATTTAGTTATTTAGTTATTTAGTTATTTAGTTATTTAGTTAGTTATTTAGTTATTTAGTTATTTAGTTATTTAGTTATTTAGTTATTTAGTTATTTAGTTATTTAGTTATTTAGTTATTTAGTTATTTAGTTATTTAGTTATTTAGTTATTTAGTTATTTAGTTATTTAGTTATTTAGTTATTTAGTTATTTAGTTATTTAGTTATTTAGTTATTTAGTTATTTAGTTATTTAGTTATTTAGTTATTTAGTTATTTAGTTATTTAGTTATTTAGTTATTTAGTTATTTAGTTATTTAGTTATTTAGTTATTTAGTTATTTAGTTATTTAGTTATTTAGTTATTTAGTTATTTAGTTATTTAGTTATTTAGTTATTTAGTTATTTAGTTATTTAGTTATTTAGTTATTTAGTTATTTAGTTATTTAGTTATTTAGTTATTTAGTTATTTAGTTATTTAGTTATTTAGTTATTTAGTTATTTAGTTATTTAGTTATTTAGTTATTTAGTTATTTAGTTATTTAGTTATTTAGTTATTTAGTTATTTAGTTATTTAGTTATTTAGTTATTTAGTTATTTAGTTATTTAGTTATTTAGTTATTTAGTTATTTAGTTATTTAGTTATTTAGTTATTTAGTTATTTAGTTATTTAGTTATTTAGTTATTTAGTTATTTAGTTATTTAGTTATTTAGTTATTTAGTTATTTAGTTATTTAGTTATTTAGTTATTTAGTTATTTAGTTATTTAGTTATTTAGTTATTTAGTTATTTAGTTATTTAGTTATTTAGTTATTTAGTTATTTAGTTATTTAGTTATTTAGTTATTTAGTTATTTAGTTATTTAGTTATTTAGTTATTTAGTTATTTAGTTATTTAGTTATTTAGTTATTTAGTTATTTAGTTATTTAGTTATTTAGTTATTTAGTTATTTAGTTATTTAGTTATTTAGTTATTTAGTTATTTAGTTATTTAGTTATTTAGTTATTTAGTTATTTAGTTATTTAGTTATTTAGTTATTTAGTTATTTAGTTATTTAGTTATTTAGTTATTTAGTTATTTAGTTATTTAGTTATTTAGTTATTTAGTTATTTAGTTATTTAGTTATTTAGTTATTTAGTTATTTAGTTATTTAGTTATTTAGTTATTTAGTTATTTAGTTATTTAGTTATTTAGTTATTTAGTTATTTAGTTATTTAGTTATTTAGTTATTTAGTTATTTAGTTATTTAGTTATTTAGTTATTTAGTTATTTAGTTATTTAGTTATTTAGTTATTTAGTTATTTAGTTATTTAGTTATTTAGTTATTTAGTTATTTAGTTATTTAGTTATTTAGTTATTTAGTTATTTAGTTATTTAGTTATTTAGTTATTTAGTTATTTAGTTATTTAGTTATTTAGTTATTTAGTTATTTAGTTATTTAGTTATTTAGTTATTTAGTTATTTAGTTATTTAGTTATTTAGTTATTTAGTTATTTAGTTATTTAGTTATTTAGTTATTTAGTTATTTAGTTATTTAGTTATTTAGTTATTTAGTTATTTAGTTATTTAGTTATTTAGTTATTTAGTTATTTAGTTATTTAGTTATTTAGTTATTTAGTTATTTAGTTATTTAGTTATTTAGTTATTTAGTTATTTAGTTATTTAGTTATTTAGTTATTTAGTTATTTAGTTATTTAGTTATTTAGTTATTTAGTTATTTAGTTATTTAGTTATTTAGTTATTTAGTTATTTAGTTATTTAGTTATTTAGTTATTTAGTTATTTAGTTATTTAGTTATTTAGTTATTTAGTTATTTAGTTATTTAGTTATTTAGTTATTTAGTTATTTAGTTATTTAGTTATTTAGTTATTTAGTTATTTAGTTATTTAGTTATTTAGTTATTTAGTTATTTAGATATTTAGTTATTTAGTTATTTAGTTATTTAGTTATTTAGTTATTTAGTTATTATTAGTTATTTAGTTATTTAGTTATTTAGTTATTTAGTTATTTAGTTATTTAGTTATTTAGTTATTTAGTTATTTAGTTATTTAGTTATTTAGTTATTTAGTTATTTAGTTATTTAGTTATTTAGTTATTTAGTTATTTAGTTATTTAGTTATTTAGTTATTTAGTTATTTAGTTATTTAGTTATTTAGTTATTTAGTTATTTAGTTATTTAGTTATTTAGTTATTTAGTTATTTAGTTATTTAGTTATTTAGTTATTTAGTTATTTAGTTATTTAGTTATTTAGTTATTTAGTTATTTAGTTATTTAGTTATTTAGTTATTTAGTTATTTAGTTATTTAGTTATTTAGTTATTTAGTTATTTAGTTATTTAGTTATTTAGTTATTTAGTTATTTAGTTATTTAGTTATTTAGTTATTTAGTTATTTAGTTATTTAGTTATTTAGTTATTTAGTTATTTAGTTATTTAGTTATTTAGTTATTTAGTTATTTAGTTATTTAGTTATTTAGTTATTTAGTTATTTAGTTATTTAGTTATTTAGTTATTTAGTTATTTAGTTATTTAGTTATTTAGTTATTTAGTTATTTAGTTATTTAGTTATTTAGTTATTTAGTTATTTAGTTATTTAGTTATTTAGTTATTTAGTTATTTAGTTATTTAGTTATTTAGTTATTTAGTTATTTAGTTATTTAGTTATTTAGTTATTTAGTTATTTAGTTATTTAGTTATTTAGTTATTTAGTTATTTAGTTATTTAGTTATTTAGTTATTTAGTTATTTAGTTATTTAGTTATTTAGTTATTTAGTTATTTAGTTATTTAGTTATTTAGTTATTTAGTTATTTAGTTATTTAGTTATTTAGTTATTTAGTTATTTAGTTATTTAGTTATTTAGTTATTTAGTTATTTAGTTATTTAGTTATTTAGTTATTTAGTTATTTAGTTATTTAGTTATTTAGTTATTTAGTTATTTAGTTATTTAGTTATTTAGTTATTTAGTTATTTAGTTATTTAGTTATTTAGTTATTTAGTTATTTAGTTATTTAGTTATTTAGTTATTTAGTTATTTAGTTATTTAGTTATTTAGTTATTTAGTTATTTAGTTATTTAGTTATTTAGTTATTTAGTTATTTAGTTATTTAGTTATTTAGTTATTTAGTTATTTAGTTATTTAGTTATTTAGTTATTTAGTTATTTAGTTATTTAGTTATTTAGTTATTTAGTTATTTAGTTATTTAGTTATTTAGTTATTTAGTTATTTAGTTATTTAGTTATTTAGTTATTTAGTTATTTAGTTATTTAGTTATTTAGTTATTTAGTTATTTAGTTATTTAGTTATTTAGTTATTTAGTTATTTAGTTATTTAGTTATTTAGTTATTTAGTTATTTAGTTATTTAGTTATTTAGTTATTTAGTTATTTAGTTATTTAGTTATTTAGTTATTTAGTTATTTAGTTATTTAGTTATTTAGTTATTTAGTTATTTAGTTATTTAGTTATTTAGTTATTTAGTTATTTAGTTATTTAGTTATTTAGTTATTTAGTTATTTAGTTATTTAGTTATTTAGTTATTTAGTTATTTAGTTATTTAGTTATTTAGTTATTTAGTTATTTAGTTATTTAGTTATTTAGTTATTTAGTTATTTAGTTATTTAGTTATTTAGTTATTTAGTTATTTAGTTATTTAGTTATTTAGTTATTTAGTTATTTAGTTATTTAGTTATTTAGTTATTTAGTTATTTAGTTATTTAGTTATTTAGTTATTTAGTTATTTAGTTATTTAGTTATTTAGTTATTTAGTTATTTAGTTATTTAGTTATTTAGTTATTTAGTTATTTAGTTATTTAGTTATTTAGTTATTTAGTTATTTAGTTATTTAGTTATTTAGTTATTTAGTTATTTAGTTATTTAGTTATTTAGTTATTTAGTTATTTAGTTATTTAGTTATTTAGTTATTTAGTTATTTAGTTATTTAGTTATTTAGTTATTTAGTTATTTAGTTATTTAGTTATTTAGTTATTTAGTTATTTAGTTATTTAGTTATTTAGTTATTTAGTTATTTAGTTATTTAGTTATTTAGTTATTTAGTTATTTAGTTATTTAGTTATTTAGTTATTTAGTTATTTAGTTATTTAGTTATTTAGTTATTTAGTTATTTAGTTATTTAGTTATTTAGTTATTTAGTTATTTAGTTATTTAGTTATTTAGTTATTTAGTTATTTAGTTATTTAGTTATTTAGTTATTTAGTTATTTAGTTATTTAGTTATTTAGTTATTTAGTTATTTAGTTATTTAGTTATTTAGTTATTTAGTTATTTAGTTATTTAGTTATTTAGTTATTTAGTTATTTAGTTATTTAGTTATTTAGTTATTTAGTTATTTAGTTATTTAGTTATTTAGTTATTTAGTTATTTAGTTATTTAGTTATTTAGTTATTTAGTTATTTAGTTATTTAGTTATTTAGTTATTTAGTTATTTAGTTATTTAGTTATTTAGTTATTTAGTTATTTAGTTATTTAGTTATTTAGTTATTTAGTTATTTAGTTATTTAGTTATTTAGTTATTTAGTTATTTAGTTATTTAGTTATTTAGTTATTTAGTTATTTAGTTATTTAGTTATTTAGTTATTTAGTTATTTAGTTATTTAGTTATTTAGTTATTTAGTTATTTAGTTATTTAGTTATTTAGTTATTTAGTTATTTAGTTATTTAGTTATTTAGTTATTTAGTTATTTAGTTATTTAGTTATTTAGTTATTTAGTTATTTAGTTATTTAGTTATTTAGTTATTTAGTTATTTAGTTATTTAGTTATTTAGTTATTTAGTTATTTAGTTATTTAGTTATTTAGTTATTTAGTTATTTAGTTATTTAGTTATTTAGTTATTTAGTTATTTAGTTATTTAGTTATTTAGTTATTTAGTTATTTAGTTATTTAGTTATTTAGTTATTTAGTTATTTAGTTATTTAGTTATTTAGTTATTTAGTTATTTAGTTATTTAGTTATTTAGTTATTTAGTTATTTAGTTATTTAGTTATTTAGTTATTTAGTTATTTAGTTATTTAGTTATTTAGTTATTTAGTTATTTAGTTATTTAGTTATTTAGTTATTTAGTTATTTAGTTATTTAGTTATTTAGTTATTTAGTTATTTAGTTATTTAGTTATTTAGTTATTTAGTTATTTAGTTATTTAGTTATTTAGTTATTTAGTTATTTAGTTATTTAGTTATTTAGTTATTTAGTTATTTAGTTATTTAGTTATTTAGTTATTTAGTTATTTAGTTATTTAGTTATTTAGTTATTTAGTTATTTAGTTATTTAGTTATTTAGTTATTTAGTTATTTAGTTATTTAGTTATTTAGTTATTTAGTTATTTAGTTATTTAGTTATTTAGTTATTTAGTTATTTAGTTATTTAGTTATTTAGTTATTTAGTTATTTAGTTATTTAGTTATTTAGTTATTTAGTTATTTAGTTATTTAGTTATTTAGTTATTTAGTTATTTAGTTATTTAGTTATTTAGTTATTTAGTTATTTAGTTATTTAGTTATTTAGTTATTTAGTTATTTAGTTATTTAGTTATTTAGTTATTTAGTTATTTAGTTATTTAGTTATTTAGTTATTTAGTTATTTAGTTATTTAGTTATTTAGTTATTTAGTTATTTAGTTATTTAGTTATTTAGTTATTTAGTTATTTAGTTATTTAGTTATTTAGTTATTTAGTTATTTAGTTATTTAGTTATTTAGTTATTTAGTTATTTAGTTATTTAGTTATTTAGTTATTTAGTTATTTAGTTATTTAGTTATTTAGTTATTTAGTTATTTAGTTATTTAGTTATTTAGTTATTTAGTTATTTAGTTATTTAGTTATTTAGTTATTTAGTTATTTAGTTATTTAGTTATTTAGTTATTTAGTTATTTAGTTATTTAGTTATTTAGTTATTTAGTTATTTAGTTATTTAGTTATTTAGTTATTTAGTTATTTAGTTATTTAGTTATTTAGTTATTTAGTTATTTAGTTATTTAGTTATTTAGTTATTTAGTTATTTAGTTATTTAGTTATTTAGTTATTTAGTTATTTAGTTATTTAGTTATTTAGTTATTTAGTTATTTAGTTATTTAGTTATTTAGTTATTTAGTTATTTAGTTATTTAGTTATTTAGTTATTTAGTTATTTAGTTATTTAGTTATTTAGTTATTTAGTTATTTAGTTATTTAGTTATTTAGTTATTTAGTTATTTAGTTATTTAGTTATTTAGTTATTTAGTTATTTAGTTATTTAGTTATTTAGTTATTTAGTTATTTAGTTATTTAGTTATTTAGTTATTTAGTTATTTAGTTATTTAGTTATTTAGTTATTTAGTTATTTAGTTATTTAGTTATTTAGTTATTTAGTTATTTAGTTATTTAGTTATTTAGTTATTTAGTTATTTAGTTATTTAGTTATTTAGTTATTTAGTTATTTAGTTATTTAGTTATTTAGTTATTTAGTTATTTAGTTATTTAGTTATTTAGTTATTTAGTTATTTAGTTATTTAGTTATTTAGTTATTTAGTTATTTAGTTATTTAGTTATTTAGTTATTTAGTTATTTAGTTATTTAGTTATTTAGTTATTTAGTTATTTAGTTATTTAGTTATTTAGTTATTTAGTTATTTAGTTATTTAGTTATTTAGTTATTTAGTTATTTAGTTATTTAGTTATTTAGTTATTTAGTTATTTAGTTATTTAGTTATTTAGTTATTTAGTTATTTAGTTATTTAGTTATTTAGTTATTTAGTTATTTAGTTATTTAGTTATTTAGTTATTTAGTTATTTAGTTATTTAGTTATTTAGTTATTTAGTTATTTAGTTATTTAGTTATTTAGTTATTTAGTTATTTAGTTATTTAGTTATTTAGTTATTTAGTTATTTAGTTATTTAGTTATTTAGTTATTTAGTTATTTAGTTATTTAGTTATTTAGTTATTTAGTTATTTAGTTATTTAGTTATTTAGTTATTTAGTTATTTAGTTATTTAGTTATTTAGTTATTTAGTTATTTAGTTATTTAGTTATTTAGTTATT
This sequence comes from Nebria salina, assembly GCA_944039245.1. Lineage (NCBI taxonomy): Eukaryota > Metazoa > Arthropoda > Insecta > Coleoptera > Carabidae > Nebria > Nebria salina. Next base: position 21,275 of record CALUEK010000411.1, on the reverse strand, counting down.
TAGTTATTTAGTTATTTAGTTATTTAGTTATTTAGTTATTTAGTTATTTAGTTATTTAGTTATTTAGTTATTTAGTTATTTAGTTATTTAGTTATTTAGTTATTTAGTTATTTAGTTATTTAGTTATTTAGTTATTTAGTTATTTAGTTATTTAGTTATTTAGTTATTTAGTTATTTAGTTATTTAGTTATTTAGTTATTTAGTTATTTAGTTATTTAGTTATTTAGTTATTTAGTTATTTAGTTATTTAGTTATTTAGTTATTTAGTTATTTAGTTATTTAGTTATTTAGTTATTTAGTTATTTAGTTATTTAGTTATTTAGTTATTTAGTTATTTAGTTATTTAGTTATTTAGTTATTTAGTTATTTAGTTATTTAGTTATTTAGTTATTTAGTTATTTAGTTATTTAGTTATTTAGTTATTTAGTTATTTAGTTATTTAGTTATTTAGTTATTTAGTTATTTAGTTATTTAGTTATTTAGTTATTTAGTTATTTAGTTATTTAGTTATTTAGTTATTTAGTTATTTAGTTATTTAGTTATTTAGTTATTTAGTTATTTAGTTATTTAGTTATTTAGTTATTTAGTTATTTAGTTATTTAGTTATTTAGTTATTTAGTTATTTAGTTATTTAGTTATTTAGTTATTTAGTTATTTAGTTATTTAGTTATTTAGTTATTTAGTTATTTAGTTATTTAGTTATTTAGTTATTTAGTTATTTAGTTATTTAGTTATTTAGTTATTTAGTTATTTAGTTATTTAGTTATTTAGTTATTTAGTTATTTAGTTATTTAGTTATTTAGTTATTTAGTTATTTAGTTATTTAGTTATTTAGTTATTTAGTTATTTAGTTATTTAGTTATTTAGTTATTTAGTTATTTAGTTATTTAGTTATTTAGTTATTTAGTTATTTAGTTATTTAGTTATTTAGTTATTTAGTTATTTAGTTATTTAGTTATTTAGTTATTTAGTTATTTAGTTATTTAGTTATTTAGTTATTTAGTTATTTAGTTATTTAGTTATTTAGTTATTTAGTTATTTAGTTATTTAGTTATTTAGTTATTTAGTTATTTAGTTATTTAGTTATTTAGTTATTTAGTTATTTAGTTATTTAGTAATTTAGTTATTTAGTTATTTAGTTATTTAGTTATTTAGTTATTTAGTTATTTAGTTATTTAGTTATTTAGTTATTTAGTTATTTAGTTAGTTATTTAGTTATTTAGTTATTTAGTTATTTAGTTATTTAGTTATTTAGTTATTTAGTTATTTAGTTATTTAGTTATTTAGTTATTTAGTTATTTAGTTATTTAGTTATTTAGTTATTTAGTTATTTAGTTATTTAGTTATTTAGTTATTTAGTTATTTAGTTATTTAGTTATTTAGTTATTTAGTTATTTAGTTATTTAGTTATTTAGTTATTTAGTTATTTAGTTATTTAGTTATTTAGTTATTTAGTTATTTAGTTATTTAGTTATTTAGTTATTTAGTTATTTAGTTATTTAGTTATTTAGTTATTTAGTTATTTAGTTATTTAGTTATTTAGTTATTTAGTTATTTAGTTATTTAGTTATTTAGTTATTTAGTTATTTAGTTATTTAGTTATTTAGTTATTTAGTTATTTAGTTATTTAGTTATTTAGTTATTTAGTTATTTAGTTATTTAGTTATTTAGTTATTTAGTTATTTAGTTATTTAGTTATTTAGTTATTTAGTTATTTAGTTATTTAGTTATTTAGTTATTTAGTTATTTAGTTATTTAGTTATTTAGTTATTTAGTTATTTAGTTATTTAGTTATTTAGTTATTTAGTTATTTAGTTATTTAGTTATTTAGTTATTTAGTTATTTAGTTATTTAGTTATTTAGTTATTTAGTTATTTAGTTATTTAGTTATTTAGTTATTTAGTTATTTAGTTATTTAGTTATTTAGTTATTTAGTTATTTAGTTATTTAGTTATTTAGTTATTTAGTTATTTAGTTATTTAGTTATTTAGTTATTTAGTTATTTAGTTATTTAGTTATTTAGTTATTTAGTTATTTAGTTATTTAGTTATTTAGTTATTTAGTTATTTAGTTATTTAGTTATTTAGTTATTTAGTTATTTAGTTATTTAGTTATTTAGTTATTTAGTTATTTAGTTATTTAGTTATTTAGTTATTTAGTTATTTAGTTATTTAGTTATTTAGTTATTTAGTTATTTAGTTATTTAGTTATTTAGTTATTTAGTTATTTAGTTATTTAGTTATTTAGTTATTTAGTTATTTAGTTATTTAGTTATTTAGTTATTTAGTTATTTAGTTATTTAGTTATTTAGTTATTTAGTTATTTAGTTATTTAGTTATTTAGTTATTTAGTTATTTAGTTATTTAGTTATTTAGTTATTTAGTTATTTAGTTATTTAGTTATTTAGTTATTTAGTTATTTAGTTATTTAGTTATTTAGTTATTTAGTTATTTAGTTATTTAGTTATTTAGTTATTTAGTTATTTAGTTATTTAGTTATTTAGTTATTTAGTTATTTAGTTATTAGTTAGTTATTTAGTTATTTTGTTATTTTGTTATTTTGTTATTTTGTTATTTTGTTATTTTGTTATTTTGTTATTTTGTTATTTTGTTATTTTGTTATTTTGTTATTTTGTTATTTGTTATTTTGTTATTTTGTTATTTTGTTATTTTGTTATTTTGTTATTTTGTTATTTTGTTATTTTGTTATTTTGTTATTTTGTTATTTTGTTATTTGTTATTTTGTTATTTTGTTATTTTGTTATTTGTTATTTGTTATTTTGTTATTTTGTTATTTTGTTTTTTTGTTATTTTGTTATTTTGTTATTTTGTTATTTGTTATTTTGTTATTTTGTTATTTTGTTATTTTGTTATTTTGTTATTTTGTTATTTTGTTATTTTGTTATTTTGTTATTTTGTTATTTTGTTATTTTGTTATTTGTTATTTTGTTATTTTGTTATTTAGTTATTTTGTTATTTTGTTATTTTGTTATTTTGTTATTTGTTATTTTGTTATTTTGTTATTTTGTTATTTGTTATTTTGTTATTTTGTTATTTTGTTATTTTGTTATTTTGTTATTTTGTTATTTTGTTATTTTGTTATTTTGTTATTTTGTTATTTGTTATTTTGTTATTTTGTTATTTTGTTATTTGTTATTTTGTTATTTTGTTTATTTTGTTATTTTGTTATTTTGTTATTTTGTTATTTTGTTATTTTGTTATTTTGTTATTTTGTTATTTAGTTATTTAGTTATTTAGTTATTTAGTTATTTTGTTATTTAGTTATTTAGTTATTTTGTTATTTAGTTATTTAGTTATTTAGTTATTTAGTTATTTAGTTATTTAGTTATTTAGTTATTTAGTTATTTAGTTATTTAGTTATTTAGTTATTTAGTTATTTAGTTATTTAGTTATTTAGTTATTTAGTTATTTAGTTATTTAGTTATTTAGTTATTTAGTTATTTAGTTATTTAGTTATTTAGTTATTTAGTTATTTAGTTATTTAGTTATTTAGTTATTTAGTTATTTAGTTATTTAGTTATTTAGTTATTTAGTTATTTAGTTATTTAGTTATTTAGTTATTTAGTTATTTAGTTATTTAGTTATTTAGTTATTTAGTTATTTAGTTATTTAGTTATTTAGTTATTTAGTTATTTAGTTATTTAGTTATTTAGTTATTTAGTTATTTAGTTATTTAGTTATTTAGTTATTTAGTTATTTAGTTATTTAGTTATTTAGTTATTTAGTTATTTAGTTATTTAGTTATTTAGTTATTTAGTTATTTAGTTATTTAGTTATTTAGTTATTTAGTTATTTAGTTATTTAGTTATTTAGTTATTTAGTTATTTAGTTATTTAGTTATTTAGTTATTTAGTTATTTAGTTATTTAGTTATTTAGTTATTTAGTTATTTAGTTATTTAGTTATTTAGTTATTTAGTTATTTAGTTATTTAGTTATTTAGTTATTTAGTTATTTAGTTATTTAGTTATTTAGTTATTTAGTTATTTAGTTATTTAGTTATTTAGTTATTTAGTTATTTAGTTATTTAGTTATTTAGTTATTTAGTTATTTAGTTATTTAGTTATTTAGTTATTTAGTTATTTAGTTATTTAGTTATTTAGTTATTTAGTTATTTAGTTATTTAGTTATTTAGTTATTTAGTTATTTAGTTATTTAGTTATTTAGTTATTTAGTTATTTAGTTATTTAGTTATTTAGTTATTTAGTTATTTAGTTATTTAGTTATTTAGTTATTTAGTTATTTAGTTATTTAGTTATTTAGTTATTTAGTTATTTAGTTATTTAGTTATTTAGTTATTTAGTTATTTAGTTATTTAGTTATTTAGTTATTTAGTTATTTAGTTATTTAGTTATTTAGTTATTTAGTTATTTAGTTATTTAGTTATTTAGTTATTTAGTTATTTAGTTATTTAGTTATTTAGTTATTTAGTTATTTAGTTATTTAGTTATTTAGTTATTTAGTTATTTAGTTATTTAGTTATTTAGTTATTTAGTTATTTAGTTATTTAGTTATTTAGTTATTTAGTTATTTAGTTATTTAGTTATTTAGTTATTTAGTTATTTAGTTATTTAGTTATTTAGTTATTTAGTTATTTAGTTATTTAGTTATTTAGTTATTTAGTTATTTAGTTATTTAGTTATTTAGTTATTTAGTTATTTAGTTATTTAGTTATTTAGTTATTTAGTTATTTAGTTATTTAGTTATTTAGTTATTTAGTTATTTAGTTATTTAGTTATTTAGTTATTTAGTTATTTAGTTATTTAGTTATTTAGTTATTTAGTTATTTAGTTATTTAGTTATTTAGTTATTTAGTTATTTAGTTATTTAGTTATTTAGTTATTTAGTTATTTAGTTATTTAGTTATTTAGTTATTTAGTTATTTAGTTATTTAGTTATTTAGTTATTTAGTTATTTAGTTATTTAGTTATTTAGTTATTTAGTTATTTAGTTATTTAGTTATTTAGTTATTTAGTTATTTAGTTATTTAGTTATTTAGTTATTTAGTTATTTAGTTATTTAGTTATTTAGTTATTTAGTTATTTAGTTATTTAGTTATTTAGTTATTTAGTTATTTAGTTATTTAGTTATTTAGTTATTTAGTTATTTAGTTATTTAGTTATTTAGTTATTTAGTTATTTAGTTATTTAGTTATTTAGTTATTTAGTTATTTAGTTATTTAGTTATTTAGTTATTTAGTTATTTAGTTATTTAGTTATTTAGTTATTTAGTTATTTAGTTATTTAGTTATTTAGTTATTTAGTTATTTAGTTATTTAGTTATTTAGTTATTTAGTTATTTAGTTATTTAGTTATTTAGTTATTTAGTTATTTAGTTATTTAGTTATTTAGTTATTTAGTTATTTAGTTATTTAGTTATTTAGTTATTTAGTTATTTAGTTATTTAGTTATTTAGTTATTTAGTTATTTAGTTATTTAGTTATTTAGTTATTTAGTTATTTAGTTATTTAGTTATTTAGTTATTTAGTTATTTAGTTATTTAGTTATTTAGTTATTTAGTTATTTAGTTATTTAGTTATTTAGTTATTTAGTTATTTAGTTATTTAGTTATTTAGTTATTTAGTTATTTAGTTATTTAGTTATTTAGTTATTTAGTTATTTAGTTATTTAGTTATTTAGTTATTTAGTTATTTAGTTATTTAGTTATTTAGTTATTTAGTTATTTAGTTATTTAGTTATTTAGTTATTTAGTTATTTAGTTATTTAGTTATTTAGTTATTTAGTTATTTAGTTATTTAGTTATTTAGTTATTTAGTTATTTAGTTATTTAGTTATTTAGTTATTTAGTTATTTAGTTATTTAGTTATTTAGTTATTTAGTTATTTAGTTATTTAGTTATTTAGTTATTTAGTTATTTAGTTATTTAGTTATTTAGTTATTTAGTTATTTAGTTATTTAGTTATTTAGTTATTTAGTTATTTAGTTATTTAGTTATTTAGTTATTTAGTTATTTAGTTATTTAGTTATTTAGTTATTTAGTTATTTAGTTATTTAGTTATTTAGTTATTTAGTTATTTAGTTATTTAGTTATTTAGTTATTTAGTTATTTAGTTATTTAGTTATTTAGTTATTTAGTTATTTAGTTATTTAGTTATTTAGTTATTTAGTTATTTAGTTATTTAGTTATTTAGTTATTTAGTTATTTAGTTATTTAGTTATTTAGTTATTTAGTTATTTAGTTATTTAGTTATTTAGTTATTTAGTTATTTAGTTATTTAGTTATTTAGTTATTTAGTTATTTAGTTATTTAGTTATTTAGTTATTTAGTTATTTAGTTATTTAGTTATTTAGTTATTTAGTTATTTAGTTATTTAGTTATTTAGTTATTTAGTTATTTAGTTATTTAGTTATTTAGTTATTTAGTTATTTAGTTATTTAGTTATTTAGTTATTTAGTTATTTAGTTATTTAGTTATTTAGTTATTTAGTTATTTAGTTATTTAGTTATTTAGTTATTTAGTTATTTAGTTATTTAGTTATTTAGTTATTTAGTTATTTAGTTATTTAGTTATTTAGTTATTTAGTTATTTAGTTATTTAGTTATTTAGTTATTTAGTTATTTAGTTATTTAGTTATTTAGTTATTTAGTTATTTAGTTATTTAGTTATTTAGTTATTTAGTTATTTAGTTATTTAGTTATTTAGTTATTTAGTTATTTAGTTATTTAGTTATTTAGTTATTTAGTTATTTAGTTATTTAGTTATTTAGTTATTTAGTTATTTAGTTATTTAGTTATTTAGTTATTTAGTTATTTAGTTATTTAGTTATTTAGTTATTTAGTTATTTAGTTATTTAGTTATTTAGTTATTTAGTTATTTAGTTATTTAGTTATTTAGTTATTTAGTTATTTAGTTATTTAGTTATTTAGTTATTTAGTTATTTAGTTATTTAGTTATTTAGTTATTTAGTTATTTAGTTATTTAGTTATTTAGTTATTTAGTTATTTAGTTATTTAGTTATTTAGTTATTTAGTTATTTAGTTATTTAGTTATTTAGTTATTTAGTTATTTAGTTATTTAGTTATTTAGTTATTTAGTTATTTAGTTATTTAGTTATTTAGTTATTTAGTTATTTAGTTATTTAGTTATTTAGTTATTTAGTTATTTAGTTATTTAGTTATTTAGTTATTTAGTTATTTAGTTATTTAGTTATTTAGTTATTTAGTTATTTAGTTATTTAGTTATTTAGTTATTTAGTTATTTAGTTATTTAGTTATTTAGTTATTTAGTTATTTAGTTATTTAGTTATTTAGTTATTTAGTTATTTAGTTATTTAGTTATTTAGTTATTTAGTTATTTAGTTATTTAGTTATTTAGTTATTTAGTTATTTAGTTATTTAGTTATTTAGTTATTTAGTTATTTAGTTATTTAGTTATTTAGTTATTTAGTTATTTAGTTATTTAGTTATTTAGTTATTTAGTTATTTAGTTATTTAGTTATTTAGTTATTTAGTTATTTAGTTATTTAGTTATTTAGTTATTTAGTTATTTAGTTATTTAGTTATTTAGTTATTTAGTTATTTAGTTATTTAGTTATTTAGTTATTTAGTTATTTAGTTATTTAGTTATTTAGTTATTTAGTTATTTAGTTATTTAGTTATTTAGTTATTTAGTTATTTAGTTATTTAGTTATTTAGTTATTTAGTTATTTAGTTATTTAGTTATTTAGTTATTTAGTTATTTAGTTATTTAGTTATTTAGTTATTTAGTTATTTAGTTATTTAGTTATTTAGTTATTTAGTTATTTAGTTATTTAGTTATTTAGTTATTTAGTTATTTAGTTATTTAGTTATTTAGTTATTTAGTTATTTAGTTATTTAGTTATTTAGTTATTTAGTTATTTAGTTATTTAGTTATTTAGTTATTTAGTTATTTAGTTATTTAGTTATTTAGTTATTTAGTTATTTAGTTATTTAGTTATTTAGTTATTTAGTTATTTAGTTATTTAGTTATTTAGTTATTTAGTTATTTAGTTATTTAGTTATTTAGTTATTTAGTTATTTAGTTATTTAGTTATTTAGTTATTTAGTTATTTAGTTATTTAGTTATTTAGTTATTTAGTTATTTAGTTATTTAGTTATTTAGTTATTTAGTTATTTAGTTATTTAGTTATTTAGTTATTTAGTTATTTAGTTATTTAGTTATTTAGTTATTTAGTTATTTAGTTATTTAGTTATTTAGTTATTTAGTTATTTAGTTATTTAGTTATTTAGTTATTTAGTTATTTAGTTATTTAGTTATTTAGTTATTTAGTTATTTAGTTATTTAGTTATTTAGTTATTTAGTTATTTAGTTATTTAGTTATTTAGTTATTTAGTTATTTAGTTATTTAGTTATTTAGTTATTTAGTTATTTAGTTATTTAGTTATTTAGTTATTTAGTTATTTAGTTATTTAGTTATTTAGTTATTTAGTTATTTAGTTATTTAGTTATTTAGTTATTTAGTTATTTAGTTATTTAGTTATTTAGTTATTTAGTTATTTAGTTATTTAGTTATTTAGTTATTTAGTTATTTAGTTATTTAGTTATTTAGTTATTTAGTTATTTAGTTATTTAGTTATTTAGTTATTTAGTTATTTAGTTATTTAGTTATTTAGTTATTTAGTTATTTAGTTATTTAGTTATTTAGTTATTTAGTTATTTAGTTATTTAGTTATTTAGTTATTTAGTTATTTAGTTATTTAGTTATTTAGTTATTTAGTTATTTAGTTATTTAGTTATTTAGTTATTTAGTTATTTAGTTATTTAGTTATTTAGTTATTTAGTTATTTAGTTATTTAGTTATTTAGTTATTTAGTTATTTAGTTATTTAGTTATTTAGTTATTTAGTTATTTAGTTATTTAGTTATTTAGTTATTTAGTTATTTAGTTATTTAGTTATTTAGTTATTTAGTTATTTAGTTATTTAGTTATTTAGTTATTTAGTTATTTAGTTATTTAGTTATTTAGTTATTTAGTTATTTAGTTATTTAGTTATTTAGTTATTTAGTTATTTAGTTATTTAGTTATTTAGTTATTTAGTTATTTAGTTATTTAGTTATTTAGTTATTTAGTTATTTAGTTATTTAGTTATTTAGTTATTTAGTTATTTAGTTATTTAGTTATTTAGTTATTTAGTTATTTAGTTATTTAGTTATTTAGTTATTTAGTTATTTAGTTATTTAGTTATTTAGTTATTTAGTTATTTAGTTATTTAGTTATTTAGTTATTTAGTTATTTAGTTATTTAGTTATTTAGTTATTTAGTTATTTAGTTATTTAGTTATTTAGTTATTTAGTTATTTAGTTATTTAGTTATTTAGTTATTTAGTTATTTAGTTATTTAGTTATTTAGTTATTTAGTTATTTAGTTATTTAGTTATTTAGTTATTTAGTTATTTAGTTATTTAGTTATTTAGTTATTTAGTTATTTAGTTATTTAGTTATTTAGTTATTTAGTTATTTAGTTATTTAGTTATTTAGTTATTTAGTTATTTAGTTATTTAGTTATTTAGTTATTTAGTTATTTAGTTATTTAGTTATTTAGTTATTTAGTTATTTAGTTATTTAGTTATTTAGTTATTTAGTTATTTAGTTATTTAGTTATTTAGTTATTTAGTTATTTAGTTATTTAGTTATTTAGTTATTTAGTTATTTAGTTATTTAGTTATTTAGTTATTTAGTTATTTAGTTATTTAGTTATTTAGTTATTTAGTTATTTAGTTATTTAGTTATTTAGTTATTTAGTTATTTAGTTATTTAGTTATTTAGTTATTTAGTTATTTAGTTATTTAGTTATTTAGTTATTTAGTTATTTAGTTATTTAGTTATTTAGTTATTTAGTTATTTAGTTATTTAGTTATTTAGTTATTTAGTTATTTAGTTATTTAGTTATTTAGTTATTTAGTTATTTAGTTATTTAGTTATTTAGTTATTTAGTTATTTAGTTATTTAGTTATTTAGTTATTTAGTTATTTAGTTATTTAGTTATTTAGTTATTTAGTTATTTAGTTATTTAGTTATTTAGTTATTTAGTTATTTAGTTATTTAGTTATTTAGTTATTTAGTTATTTAGTTATTTAGTTATTTAGTTATTTAGTTATTTAGTTATTTAGTTATTTAGTTATTTAGTTATTTAGTTATTTAGTTATTTAGTTATTTAGTTATTTAGTTATTTAGTTATTTAGTTATTTAGTTATTTAGTTATTTAGTTATTTAGTTATTTAGTTATTTAGTTATTTAGTTATTTAGTTATTTAGTTATTTAGTTATTTAGTTATTTAGTTATTTAGTTATTTAGTTATTTAGTTATTTAGTTATTTAGTTATTTAGTTATTTAGTTATTTAGTTATTTAGTTATTTAGTTATTTAGTTATTTAGTTATTTAGTTATTTAGTTATTTAGTTATTTAGTTATTTAGTTATTTAGTTATTTAGTTATTTAGTTATTTAGTTATTTAGTTATTTAGTTATTTAGTTATTTAGTTATTTAGTTATTTAGTTATTTAGTTATTTAGTTATTTAGTTATTTAGTTATTTAGTTATTTAGTTATTTAGTTATTTAGTTATTTAGTTATTTAGTTATTTAGTTATTTAGTTATTTAGTTATTTAGTTATTTAGTTATTTAGTTATTTAGTTATTTAGTTATTTAGTTATTTAGTTATTTAGTTATTTAGTTATTTAGTTATTTAGTTATTTAGTTATTTAGTTATTTAGTTATTTAGTTATTTAGTTATTTAGTTATTTAGTTATTTAGTTATTTAGTTATTTAGTTATTTAGTTATTTAGTTATTTAGTTATTTAGTTATTTAGTTATTTAGTTATTTAGTTATTTAGTTATTTAGTTATTTAGTTATTTAGTTATTTAGTTATTTAGTTATTTAGTTATTTAGTTATTTAGTTATTTAGTTATTTAGTTATTTAGTTATTTAGTTATTTAGTTATTTAGTTATTTAGTTATTTAGTTATTTAGTTATTTAGTTATTTAGTTATTTAGTTATTTAGTTATTTAGTTATTTAGTTATTTAGTTATTTAGTTATTTAGTTATTTAGTTATTTAGTTATTTAGTTATTTAGTTATTTAGTTATTTAGTTATTTAGTTATTTAGTTATTTAGTTATTTAGTTATTTAGTTATTTAGTTATTTAGTTATTTAGTTATTTAGTTATTTAGTTATTTAGTTATTTAGTTATTTAGTTATTTAGTTATTTAGTTATTTAGTTATTTAGTTATTTAGTTATTTAGTTATTTAGTTATTTAGTTATTTAGTTATTTAGTTATTTAGTTATTTAGTTATTTAGTTATTTAGTTATTTGTTATTTGTTATTTAGTTATTTAGTTATTTAGTTATTTAGTTATTTAGTTATTTTGTTATTTAGTTATTTAGTTATTTAGTTATTTAGTTATTTAGTTATTTAGTTATTTAGTTATTTAGTTATTTAGTTATTTAGTTATTTAGTTATTTAGTTATTTAGTTATTTAGTTATTTAGTTATTTAGTTATTTAGTTATTTAGTTATTTAGTTATTTAGTTATTTAGTTATTTAGTTATTTAGTTATTTAGTTATTTAGTTATTTAGTTATTTAGTTATTTAGTTATTTAGTTATTTAGTTATTTAGTTATTTAGTTATTTAGTTATTTAGTTATTTAGTTATTTAGTTATTTAGTTATTTAGTTATTTAGTTATTTAGTTATTTAGTTATTTAGTTATTTAGTTATTTAGTTATTTAGTTATTTAGTTATTTAGTTATTTAGTTATTTAGTTATTTAGTTATTTAGTTATTTAGTTATTTAGTTATTTAGTTATTTAGTTATTTAGTTATTTAGTTATTTAGTTATTTAGTTATTTAGTTATTTAGTTATTTAGTTATTTAGTTATTTAGTTATTTAGTTATTTAGTTATTTAGTTATTTAGTTATTTAGTTATTTAGTTATTTAGTTATTTAGTTATTTAGTTATTTAGTTATTTAGTTATTTAGTTATTTAGTTATTTAGTTATTTAGTTATTTAGTTATTTAGTTATTTAGTTATTTAGTTATTTAGTTATTTAGTTATTTAGTTATTTAGTTATTTAGTTATTTAGTTATTTAGTTATTTAGTTATTTAGTTATTTAGTTATTTAGTTATTTAGTTATTTAGTTATTTAGTTATTTAGTTATTTAGTTATTTAGTTATTTAGTTATTTAGTTATTTAGTTATTTAGTTATTTAGTTATTTAGTTATTTAGTTATTTAGTTATTTAGTTATTTAGTTATTTAGTTATTTAGTTATTTAGTTATTTAGTTATTTAGTTATTTAGTTATTTAGTTATTTAGTTATTTAGTTATTTAGTTATTTAGTTATTTAGTTATTTAGTTATTTAGTTATTTAGTTATTTAGTTATTTAGTTATTTAGTTATTTAGTTATTTAGTTATTTAGTTATTTAGTTATTTAGTTATTTAGTTATTTAGTTATTTAGTTATTTAGTTATTTAGTTATTTAGTTATTTAGTTATTTAGTTATTTAGTTATTTAGTTATTTAGTTATTTAGTTATTTAGTTATTTAGTTATTTAGTTATTTAGTTATTTAGTTATTTAGTTATTTAGTTATTTAGTTATTTAGTTATTTAGTTATTTAGTTATTTAGTTATTTAGTTATTTAGTTATTTAGTTATTTAGTTATTTAGTTATTTAGTTATTTAGTTATTTAGTTATTTAGTTATTTAGTTATTTAGTTATTTAGTTATTTAGTTATTTAGTTATTTAGTTATTTAGTTATTTAGTTATTTAGTTATTTAGTTATTTAGTTATTTAGTTATTTAGTTATTTAGTTATTTAGTTATTTAGTTATTTAGTTATTTAGTTATTTAGTTATTTAGTTATTTAGTTATTTAGTTATTTAGTTATTTAGTTATTTAGTTATTTAGTTATTTAGTTATTTAGTTATTTAGTTATTTAGTTATTTAGTTATTTAGTTATTTAGTTATTTAGTTATTTAGTTATTTAGTTATTTAGTTATTTAGTTATTTAGTTATTTAGTTATTTAGTTATTTAGTTATTTAGTTATTTAGTTATTTAGTTATTTAGTTATTTAGTTATTTAGTTATTTAGTTATTTAGTTATTTAGTTATTTAGTTATTTAGTTATTTAGTTATTTAGTTATTTAGTTATTTAGTTATTTAGTTATTTAGTTATTTAGTTATTTAGTTATTTAGTTATTTAGTTATTTAGTTATTTAGTTATTTAGTTATTTAGTTATTTAGTTATTTAGTTATTTAGTTATTTAGTTATTTAGTTATTTAGTTATTTAGTTATTTAGTTATTTAGTTATTTAGTTATTTAGTTATTTAGTTATTTAGTTATTTAGTTATTTAGTTATTTAGTTATTTAGTTATTTAGTTATTTAGTTATTTAGTTATTTAGTTATTTAGTTATTTAGTTATTTAGTTATTTAGTTATTTAGTTATTTAGTTATTTAGTTATTTAGTTATTTAGTTATTTAGTTATTTAGTTATTTAGTTATTTAGTTATTTAGTTATTTAGTTATTTAGTTATTTAGTTATTTAGTTATTTAGTTATTTAGTTATTTAGTTATTTAGTTATTTAGTTATTTAGTTATTTAGTTATTTAGTTATTTAGTTATTTAGTTATTTAGTTATTTAGTTATTTAGTTATTTAGTTATTTAGTTATTTAGTTATTTAGTTATTTAGTTATTTAGTTATTTAGTTATTTAGTTATTTAGTTATTTAGTTATTTAGTTATTTAGTTATTTAGTTATTTAGTTATTTAGTTATTTAGTTATTTAGTTATTTAGTTATTTAGTTATTTAGTTATTTAGTTATTTAGTTATTTAGTTATTTAGTTATTTAGTTATTTAGTTATTTAGTTATTTAGTTATTTAGTTATTTAGTTATTTAGTTATTTAGTTATTTAGTTATTTAGTTATTTAGTTATTTAGTTATTTAGTTATTTAGTTATTTAGTTATTTAGTTATTTAGTTATTTAGTTATTTAGTTATTTAGTTATTTAGTTATTTAGTTATTTAGTTATTTAGTTATTTAGTTATTTAGTTATTTAGTTATTTAGTTATTTAGTTATTTAGTTATTTAGTGTATTTAGTTATTTAGTTATTTAGTTATTTAGTTATTTAGTTATTTAGTTATTTAGTTATTTATTATTTAGTTATTTAGTTATTTAGTTATTTAGTTATTTAGTTATTTAGTTATTTAGTTATTTAGTTATTTAGTTATTTAGTTATTTAGTTATTTAGTTATTTTAGTTATTTAGTTATTTAGTTATTTAGTTATTTAGTTATTTAGTTATTTAGTTATTTAGTTATTTAGTTTAGTTATTTAGTTATTTAGTTATTTAGTTATTTAGTTATTTAGTTATTTAGTTATTTAGTTATTTTGTTATTTAGTTATTTAGTTATTTAGTTATTTAGTTATTTAGTTATTTAGTTATTTAGTTATTTAGTTATTTAGTTATTTAGTTATTTAGTTATTTAGTATTAGTTATTTAGTTATTTAGTTATTTAGTTATTTAGTTATTTAGTTATTAGTTATTTAGTTATTTAGTTATTTAGTTATTTAGTTATTTAGTTATTTAGTTATTTAGTTATTTAGTTATTTAGTTATTTAGTTATTTAGTTATTTAGTTATTTAGTTATTTAGTTATTTAGTTATTTAGTTATTTAGTTATTTAGTTATTTAGTTATTTAGTTATTTAGTTATTAGTTATTAGTTATTTAGTTATTAGTTATTTAGTTATTTAGTTATTTAGTTATTTAGTTATTTAGTTATTTAGTTATTTAGTTATTTAGTTATTTAGTTATTTAGTTATTTAGTTATTTAGTTATTTAGTTATTTAGTTATTTAGTTATTTAGTTATTTAGTTATTTAGTTATTTAGTTATTTAGTTATTTAGTTATTTAGTTATTTAGTTATTTAGTTATTTAGTTATTTAGTTATTTAGTTATTTAGTTATTTAGTTATTAGTTATTTAGTTATTTAGTTATTTAGTTATTTAGTTATTTTAGTTATTTAGTTATTTAGTTATTTAGTTATTTAGTTATTTAGTTATTTAGTTATTTAGTTTATTTAGTTATTTAGTTATTTAGTTATTTAGTTATTTAGTTATTTAGTTATTTAGTTATTAGTTATTTAGTTATTTAGTTATTTAGTTATTTAGTTATTTAGTTATTTAGTTATTTAGTTATTTAGTTATTTAGTTATTTAGTTATTTAGTTATTTAGTTATTTAGTTATTTAGTTATTTAGTTATTATTATTTAGTTATTTAGTTATTTAGTTATTTAGTTATTTAGTTATTTTAGTTATTTAGTTATTTAGTTATTTAGTTATTTAGTTATTTAGTTATTTAGTTATTTAGTTATTTAGTTATTTAGTTATTTAGTTATTTAGTTATTTAGTTATTTAGTTATTTAGTTATTTAGTTATTTAGTTATTTAGTTATTTAGTTATTTAGTTATTTAGTTATTTAGTTATTTAGTTTATTTAGTTATTTAGTTATTTAGTTATTTAGTTATTAGTTATTTAGTTATTTAGTTATTTAGTTATTTAGTTATTTAGTTATTTAGTTATTTAGTTATTTAGTTATTTAGTTATTTAGTTATTTAGTTTAGTTAGTTATTTAGTTATTTAGTTATTTAGTTATTTAGTTATTTAGTTATTTAGTTATTTAGTTATTTAGTTATTTAGTTATTTAGTTATTTAGTTATTTAGTTATTTAGTTATTTAGTTATTTAGTTATTAGTTATTTAGTTATTTAGTTATTTAGTTATTTGTATTTAGTTATTTATTTAGTTATTTAGTTATTTAGTTATTTAGTTATTTAGTTATTTAGTTATTTAGTTATTTAGTTATTTAGTTATTTAGTTATTTAGTTATTTAGTTATTTAGTTATTTAGTTATTTAGTTATTTTAGTTATTTAGTTATTTAGTTATTTAGTTATTTAGTTATTTAGTTATTTAGTTATTTAGTTATTTAGTTATTTAGTTATTTAGTTATTTAGTTATTTAGTTATTTAGTTATTTAGTTATTTAGTTATTTAGTTATTTAGTTATTTAGTTATTTAGTTATTTAGTTATTTAGTTATTTAGTTATTTAGTTATTTAGTTATTTAGTTATTTAGTTATTTAGTTATTTAGTTATTTAGTTATTTAGTTATTTAGTTATTTAGTTATTTAGTTATTTTAGTTATTTAGTTATTTAGTTATTTAGTTATTTAGTTATTTAGTTATTTATTTAGTTATTTAGTTATTTAGTTATTTAGTTATTTAGTTATTTAGTTATTTAGTTATTTAGTTATTTAGTTATTTAGTTATTTAGTTATTTAGTTATTTAGTTATTTAGTTATTTAGTTATTTAGTTATTTAGTTATTTAGTTATTTAGTTATTAGTTATTTAGTTATTTAGTTATTTAGTTATTTAGTTATTTAGTTATTTAGTTATTTAGTTATTTAGTTATTTAGTTATTTAGTTATTTAGTTATTTAGTTATTTAGTTATTTAGTTATTTAGTTATTTAGTTATTTAGTTATTTAGTTATTTAGTTATTTAGTTATTTAGTTATTTAGTTATTTAGTTATTTAGTTATTTAGTTATTTAGTTATTTAGTTATTTAGTTATTAGTTATTTAGTTATTTAGTTATTTAGTTATTTAGTTATTTAGTTATTTAGTTATTTAGTTATTTAGTTATTTAGTTATTTAGTTATTTAGTTATTTAGTTATTTAGTTATTTAGTTATTTAGTTATTTAGTTATTTAGTTATTTAGTTATTTAGTTATTTAGTTATTTAGTTATTTAGTTATTTAGTTATTTAGTTATTTAGTTATTTAGTTATTTAGTTATTTAGTTATTTAGTATTTAGTTATTTAGTTATTTAGTTATTAGTTATTTAGTTATTTAGTTATTTAGTTATTTAGTATTTAGTTATTTAGTTATTTAGTTATTTAGTTATTTAGTTATTTAGTTATTTAGTTATTTAGTTATTTAGTTATTTAGTTATTTAGTTATTTTAGTTATTTAGTTATTTAGTTATTTAGTTATTTAGTTATTTAGTTATTTAGTTATTAGTTATTTAGTTATTTAGTTATTTAGTTATTTAGTTATTTAGTTATTTAGTTATTTAGTTATTTAGTTATTTAGTTATTTAGTTATTTAGTTATTTAGTTATTTAGTTATTTAGTTATTTAGTTATTTAGTTATTTAGTTATTTAGTTATTTAGTTATTTAGTTATTTAGTTATTTAGTTAGTTATTTAGTTATTTAGTTATTTAGTTATTTAGTTATTTAGTTATTTAGTTATTTAGTTATTTAGTTATTTAGTTATTTAGTTATTTAGTTATTTAGTTATTTAGTTATTTAGTTATTTAGTTATTTAGTTATTTAGTTATTTAGTTATTTAGTTATTTAGTTATTTAGTTATTTAGTTATTTAGTTATTTAGTTATTTAGTTATTTAGTTTATTTAGTTATTTAGTTATTTAGTTATTAGTATTAGTTATTTAGTTATTTAGTTATTTAGTTATTTAGTTATTTAGTTATTTAGTTATTTAGTTATTTAGTTTAGTTATTTAGTTATTTAGTTATTTAGTTATTTAGTTATTTAGTTATTTAGTTATTTAGTTATTTAGTTATTTAGTTATTTAGTTATTTAGTTATTTAGTTATTTAGTTATTTAGTTATTTAGTTATTTAGTTATTTAGTTATTTAGTTATTTAGTTATTTAGTTATTTAGTTTATTTAGTTATTTAGTTTATTTAGTTATTTAGTTATTTAGTTATTTAGTTTATTTAGTTATTTAGTTATTTAGTTATTTAGTTATTTAGTTATTTAGTTATTTAGTTATTTAGTTATTTAGTTATTTAGTTATTTAGTTATTTAGTTATTTAGTTATTTAGTTATTTAGTTATTTAGTTATTTAGTTATTTAGTTATTTAGTTATTTAGTTATTTAGTTATTATTTAGTTATTTAGTTATTTAGTTATTTAGTTATTTAGTTATTTAGTTATTTAGTTATTTAGTTATTTAGTTATTTAGTTATTTAGTTAGTTATTTAGTTATTTAGTTATTTAGTTATTAGTTATTAGTTATTTAGTTATTTAGTTATTTAGTTATTTAGTTATTTAGTTATTTAGTTATTTAGTTATTAGTTATTTAGTTATTTAGTATTAGTTATTTAGTTATTTAGTTATTTAGTTATTTAGTTATTTAGTTATTTAGTTATTAGTTATTTAGTTATTTAGTTATTTAGTTATTTAGTTATTTAGTTATTTAGTTATTTAGTTATTTAGTTATTTAGTTTTTAGTTATTTAGTTATTTAGTTATTAGTTATTTAGTTATTTAGTTATTTAGTTATTTAGTTATTTAGTTATTTAGTTATTTAGTTATTTAGTTATTTAGTTATTTAGTTATTTAGTTATTTAGTTATTTAGTTATTTAGTTATTTAGTTATTTAGTTATTTTATAGTTATTTAGTTATTTAGTTATTTAGTTATTTAGTTATTTAGTTATTTAGTTATTTAGTTATTTAGTTATTTAGTTATTTAGTTATTTAGTTATTTAGTTTATTTAGTTATTTAGTTATTTAGTTATTTAGTTATTAGTATTTAGTTATTTAGTTATTTAGTTTTTAGTTATTTAGTTATTTAGTTATTTAGTTATTTAGTTATTTAGTTATTTAGTTATTTAGTTATTTAGTTATTTAGTTATTTAGTTATTTAGTTATTAGTTATTTAGTTATTTAGTTATTTAGTTATTTAGTTATTTAGTTATTTAGTTATTTAGTTATTAGTTATTTAGTTATTTAGTTATTTAGTTATTTAGTTATTTAGTTATTTAGTTATTTAGTTATTTAGTTATTTAGTTATTTAGTTATTTAGTTATTTAGTTATTTAGTTATTTAGTTATTTAGTTATTTAGTTATTTAGTTATTTAGTTAGTTAGTTATTTAGTTATTTAGTTATTTAGTTATTTAGTTATTTAGTTATTTAGTTATTTAGTTATTTAGTTATTTAGTTATTTAGTTATTTAGTTATTTAGTTATTTTGTTATTTAGTTATTTAGTTATTAGTTTAGTTATTTAGTTATTTAGTTATTTAGTTATTTAGTTATTTAGTTTATTTAGTTATTTAGTTATTTAGTTATTTAGTTATTTAGTTATTTAGTTATTTAGTTATTTAGTTATTTAGTTATTTAGTTATTTAGTTATTTAGTTATTTAGTTATTTAGTTATTTAGTTATTTAGTTATTTAGTTATTTAGTTATTAGTTAGTTATTTAGTTATTTAGTTATTTAGTTATTTAGTTATTTAGTTATTTAGTTATTTAGTTATTTAGTTATTTAGTTATTTAGTTATTTAGTTATTTAGTTATTTTGTTATTTAGTTATTTA
Organism: Nebria salina; assembly: GCA_944039245.1. Taxonomy (NCBI): domain Eukaryota; kingdom Metazoa; phylum Arthropoda; class Insecta; order Coleoptera; family Carabidae; genus Nebria; species Nebria salina. The sequence continues at coordinate 1,867 of CALUEK010000411.1, read as the reverse complement.
GTTATTTAGTTATTTAGTTATTTAGTTATTTAGTTATTTAGTTATTTAGTTATTTAGTTATTTAGTTATTTAGTTATTTAGTTATTTAGTTATTTAGTTATTTAGTTATTTAGTTATTTAGTTATTTAGTTATTTAGTTATTTAGTTATTTAGTTATTTAGTTATTTTAGTTATTTAGTTATTTAGTTATTTAGTTATTTAGTTATTTAGTTATTTAGTTATTTAGTTATTTAGTTATTTAGTTATTTAGTTATTTAGTTATTTAGTTATTTAGTTATTTAGTTATTTAGTTATTTAGTTATTTAGTTATTTAGTTATTTAGTTATTTAGTTATTTAGTTATTTAGTTATTTAGTTATTTAGTTATTTAGTTATTTAGTTATTTAGTTATTTAGTTATTTAGTTATATTAGTTATATTTAGTTATTTAGTTATTTAGTTATTTAGTTATTTAGTTATTTAGTTATTTAGTTATTTAGTTATTTAGTTATTTAGTTATTTAGTTATTTAGTTATTTAGTTATTTAGTTATTTAGTTATTTAGTTATTTAGTTATTTAGTTATTTAGTTATTTAGTTATTTAGTTATTTAGTTATTTAGTTATTTAGTTATTTAGTTATTTAGTTATTTAGTTATTTAGTTATTTAGTTATTTAGTTATTTAGTTATTTAGTTATTTAGTTATTTAGTTATTTAGTTATTTAGTTATTTAGTTATTTAGTTATTTAGTTATTTAGTTATTTAGTTATTTAGTTATTTAGTTATTTAGTTATTTAGTTATTTAGTTATTTAGTTATTTAGTTATTTAGTTATTTAGTTATTTAGTTATTTAGTTATTTAGTTATTTAGTTATTTAGTTATTTAGTTATTTAGTTATTTAGTTATTTAGTTATTTAGTTATTTAGTTATTTAGTTATTTAGTTATTTAGTTATTTAGTTATTTAGTTATTTAGTTATTTAGTTATTTAGTTATTTAGTTATTTAGTTATTTAGTTATTTAGTTATTTAGTTATTTAGTTATTTAGTTATTTAGTTATTTAGTTATTTAGTTATTTAGTTATTTAGTTATTTAGTTATTTAGTTATTTAGTTATTTAGTTATTTAGTTATTTAGTTAGTATTAGTTATTTAGTTATTTAGTTATTTAGTTATTTAGTTATTTAGTTATTTAGTTATTTAGTTATTTAGTTATTTAGTTATTTAGTTATTTAGTTATTTAGTTATTTAGTTATTTAGTTATTTAGTTATTTAGTTATTTAGTTATTTAGTTATTTAGTTATTTAGTTATTTAGTTATTTAGTTATTTAGTTATTTAGTTATTTAGTTATTTAGTTATTTAGTTATTTAGTTATTTGTTAGTTTAGTTAGTTTAGTTATTTAGTTATTTAGTTATTTAGTTATTTAGTTATTTAGTTATTTAGTTATTTAGTTATTTAGTTATTTAGTTATTTAGTTATTTAGTTATTTAGTTATTTAGTTATTTAGTTATTTAGTTATTTAGTTATTTAGTTATTTAGTTATTTAGTTATTTAGTTATTTAGTTATTTAGTTATTTAGTTATTTAGTTATTTAGTTATTTAGTTATTTAGTTATTTAGTTATTTAGTATTAGTTTAGTTATTTAGTTATTTAGTTATTTAGTTATTTAGTTATTTAGTTATTTAGTTATTTAGTTATTTAGTTATTTAGTTATTTAGTTATTTAGTTATTTAGTTATTTAGTTATTTAGTTATTTAGTTATTTAGTTATTTAGTTATTTAGTTATTTAGTTATTTTGTTATTTAGTTATTTAGTTATTTAGTTATTTAGTTATTTAGTTATTTAGTTATTTAGTTATTTAGTTATTTAGTTATTTAGTTATTTAGTTATTTAG
>CALUEK010000410.1:0-33885 GCA_944039245.1 Nebria salina | reverse complement strand
ACTAACTAAACTAACTAAACTAACTAAACTAACTAAACTAACTAAACTAACTAAACTAACTAAACTAAACTAACTAAAACTAACTAAACTAACTAAACTAACTAAACTAACTAAACTAACTAAACTAACTAAACTAACTAAACTAACTAAACTAAACTAAACTAACTAAACTAACTAAACTAACTAAACTAACTAAACTAACTAAACTAACTAAACTAACTATAACTAACTAAACTAACTAAACTAACTAAACTAACTAAACTAACTAAACTAACTAAACTAACTAAACTAACTAAACTAACTAAACTAACTAAACTAACTAAACTAACTAAACTAACTAAACTAACTAAACTAACTAAACTAACTAAACTAACTAAACTAACTAAACTAACTAAACTAACTAAACTAACTAAACTAACTAAACTAAACTAACTAAACTAACTAAACTAACTAAAAAACTAACTAAACTAACTAAACTAACTAACTAAACTAACTAAACTAACTAAACTAACTAAACTAACTAAACTAACTAAACTAACTAAACTAACTAAACTAACTAAACTAAACTAACTAACAACTAAACTAACTAAACTAACTAAACTAACTAAACTAACTAAACTAACTAAACTAACTAAACTAACTAAACTAACTAAACTAACTAAACTAACTAAACTAACTAAACTAACTAAACTAACTAAACTAACTAAACTAACTAAACTAACTAAACTAACTAAACTAACTAAACTAACTAAACTAACTAAACTAACTAAACTAACTAAACTAACTAAACTAACTAAACTAACTAAACTAACTAAACTAACTAAACTAACTAACTAAACTAACTAAACTAACTAACTAAACTAACTAAACTAACTAACTAAACTAACTAAACTAACTAAACTAACTAAACTAACTAAACTAACTAAACTAACTAACTAACTAAACTACTAAACTAACTAAACTAACTAAACTAACTAACAACTAAACTAACTAAACTAACTAAACTAACTAAACTAACTAAACTAACTAAACTAACTAAACTAACTAAACTAACTAAACTAACTAAACTAACTAAACTAACTAAACTAACTAAACTAACTAAACTAACTAAACTAACTAAACTAACTAAACTAACTAAACTAACTAAACTAACTAAACTAACTAAACTAACTAAACTAACTAAACTAACTAAACTAACTAAACTAACTAAACTAACTAAACTAACTAAACTAACTAAACTAACTAAACTAACTAAACTAACTAAACTAACTAAACTAACTAAACTAACTAAACTAACTAAACTAACTAAACTAACTAAACTAACTAAACTAACTAACTAAACTAACTAAACTAACTAAACTAACTAAACTAACTAAACTAACTAAACTAACTAAACTAACTAAACTAACTAAACTAACTAAACTAACTAAACTAACTAAACTAACTAAACTAACTAAACTAACTAAACTAACTAAACTAACTAAACTAACTAAACTAACTAAACTAACTAAACTAACTAAACTAACTAAACTAACTAAACTAACTAAACTAACTAAACTAACTAAACTAACTAAACTAACTAAACTAACTAAACTAACTAAACTAACTAAACTAACTAAACTAACTAAACTAACTAAACTAACTAAACTAACTAACTAACTAAACTAACTAAACTAACTAAACTAACTAAACTAACTAAACTAACTAAACTAACTAAACTAACTAAACTAACTAAACTAACTAAACTAACTAAACTAACTAAACTAACTAAACTAACTAAACTAACTAAACTAACTAAACTAACTAAACTAACTAAACTAACTAAACTAACTAAACTAACTAAACTAACTAAACTAACTAAACTAACTAAACTAACTAAACTAACTAAACTAACTAAACTAACTAAACTAACTAAACTAACTAAACTAACTAAACTAACTAAACTAACTAAACTAACTAAACTAACTAAACTAACTAAACTAACTAAACTAACTAAACTAACTAAACTAGCTAAACTAACTAAACTAACTAAACTAACTAAACTAACTAAACTAACTAAACTAACTAAACTAACTAAACTAACTAAACTAACTAAACTAACTAAACTAACTAAACTAACTAAACTAACTAAACTAACTAAACTAACTAAACTAACTAAACTAACTAAACTAACTAAACTAACTAAACTAACTAAACTAACTAAACTAACTAAACTAACTAAACTAACTAAACTAACTAAACTAACTAAACTAACTAAACTAACTAAACTAACTAAACTAACTAAACTAACTAAACTAACTAAACTAACTAAACTAACTAAACTAACTAACTAACTAACTAAACTAACTAAACTAACTAAACTAACTAAACTAACTAAACTAACTAAACTAACTAAACTAACTAAACTAACTAAACTAACTAAACTAACTAAACTAACTAAACTAACTAAACTAACTAAACTAACTAAACTAACTAAACTAACTAAACTAACTAAACTAACTAAACTAACTAAACTAACTAAACTAACTAAACTAACTAAACTAACTAAACTAACTAAACTAACTAAACTAACTAAACTAACTAAACTAACTAAACTAACTAAACTAACTAAACTAACTAAACTAACTAAACTAACTAAACTAACTAAACTAACTAAACTAACTAAACTAACTAAACTAACTAAACTAACTAAACTAACTAAACTAACTAAACTAACTAAACTAACTAAACTAACTAAACTAACTAAACTAACTAAACTAACTAAACTAACTAAACTAACTAAACTAACTAACTAAACTAACTAAACTAACTAAACTAACTAAACTAACTAAACTAACTAAACTAACTAAACTAACTAAACTAACTAAACTAACTAAACTAACTAAACTAACTAAACTAACTAAACTAACTAAACTAACTAAACTAACTAAACTAACTAAACTAACTAAACTAACTAAACTAACTAAACTAACTAAACCAACTAAACTAACTAAACCAACTAAACTAACTAAACTAACTAAACTAACTAAACTAACTAAACTAACTAAACTAACTAAACTAACTAAACTAACTAAACTAACTAAACTAACTAAACTAACTAAACTAACTAACTAACTAAACTAACTAAACTAACTAAACTAACTAAACTAACTAAACTAACTAAACTAACTAAACTAACTAAACTAACTAAACTAACTAAACTAACTAAACTAACTAAACTAACTAAACTAACTAAACTAACTAAACTAACTAAACTAACTAAACTAACTAAACTAACTAAACTAACTAAACTAACTAAACTAACTAAACTAACTAAACTAACTAAACTAACTAAACTAACTAAACTAACTAAACTAACTAAACTAACTAAACTAACTAAACTAACTAAACTAACTAAACTAACTAAACTAACTAAACTAACTAAACTAACTAAACTAACTAAACTAACTAAACTAACTAAACTAACTAAACTAACTAAACTAACTAAACTAACTAAACTAACTAAACTAACTAAACTAACTAAACTAACTAAACTAACTAAACTAACTAAACTAACTAAACTAACTAAACTAACTAAACTAACTAAACTAACTAAACTAACTAAACTAACTAAACTAACTAAACTAACTAAACTAACTAAACTAACTAAACTAACTAAACTAACTAAACTAACTAAACTAACTAAACTAACTAAACTAACTAAACTAACTAAACTAACTAAACTAACTAAACTAACTAAACTAACTAAACTAACTAAACTAACTAAACTAACTAAACTAACTAAACTAACTAAACTAACTAAACTAACTAAACTAACTAAACTAACTAAACTAACTAAACTAACTAAACTAACTAAACTAACTAAACTAACTAAACTAACTAAACTAACTAAACTAACTAAACTAACTAAACTAACTAAACTAACTAAACTAACTAAACTAACTAAACTAACTAAACTAACTAAACTAACTAAACTAACTAAACTAACTAAACTAACTAAACTAACTAAACTAACTAAACTAACTAAACTAACTAAACTAACTAAACTAACTAAACTAACTAAACTAACTAAACTAACTAAACTAACTAAACTAACTAAACTAACTAAACTAACTAAACTAACTAAACTAACTAAACTAACTAAACTAACTAAACTAACTAAACTAACTAAACTAACTAAACTAACTAAACTAACTAAACTAACTAAACTAACTAAACTAACTAAACTAACTAAACTAACTAAACTAACTAAACTAACTAAACTAACTAAACTAACTAAACTAACTAAACTAACTAAACTAACTAAACTAACTAAACTAACTAAACTAACTAAACTAACTAAACTAACTAAACTAACTAAACTAACTAAACTAACTAAACTAACTAAACTAACTAAACTAACTAAACTAACTAAACTAACTAAACTAACTAAACTAACTAAACTAACTAAACTAACTAAACTAACTAAACTAACTAAACTAACTAAACTAACTAAACTAACTAAACTAACTAAACTAACTAAACTAACTAAACTAACTAAACTAACTAAACTAACTAAACTAACTAAACTAACTAAACTAACTAAACTAACTAAACTAACTAAACTAACTAAACTAACTAAACTAACTAAACTAACTAAACTAACTAAACTAACTAAACTAACTAAACTAACTAAACTAACTAAACTAACTAAACTAACTAAACTAACTAAACTAACTAAACTAACTAAACTAACTAAACTAACTAAACTAACTAAACTAACTAAACTAACTAAACTAACTAAACTAACTAAACTAACTAAACTAACTAAACTAACTAAACTAACTAAACTAACTAAACTAACTAAACTAACTAAACTAACTAAACTAACTAAACTAACTAAACTAACTAAACTAACTAAACTAACTAAACTAACTAAACTAACTAAACTAACTAAACTAACTAAACTAACTAAACTAACTAAACTAACTAAACTAACTAAACTAACTAAACTAACTAAACTAACTAAACTAACTAAACTAACTAAACTAACTAAACTAACTAAACTAACTAAACTAACTAAACTAACTAAACTAACTAAACTAACTAAACTAACTAAACTAACTAAACTAACTAAACTAACTAAACTAACTAAACTAACTAAACTAACTAAACTAACTAAACTAACTAAACTAACTAAACTAACTAAACTAACTAAACTAACTAAACTAACTAAACTAACTAAACTAACTAAACTAACTAAACTAACTAAACTAACTAAACTAACTAAACTAACTAAACTAACTAAACTAACTAAACTAACTAAACTAACTAAACTAACTAAACTAACTAAACTAACTAAACTAACTAAACTAACTAAACTAACTAAACTAACTAAACTAACTAAACTAACTAAACTAACTAAACTAACTAAACTAACTAAACTAACTAAACTAACTAAACTAACTAAACTAACTAAACTAACTAAACTAACTAAACTAACTAAACTAACTAAACTAACTAAACTAACTAAACTAACTAAACTAACTAAACTAACTAAACTAACTAAACTAACTAAACTAACTAAACTAACTAAACTAACTAAACTAACTAAACTAACTAAACTAACTAAACTAACTAAACTAACTAAACTAACTAAACTAACTAAACTAACTAAACTAACTAAACTAACTAAACTAACTAAACTAACTAAACTAACTAAACTAACTAAACTAACTAAACTAACTAAACTAACTAAACTAACTAAACTAACTAAACTAACTAAACTAACTAAACTAACTAAACTAACTAAACTAACTAAACTAACTAAACTAACTAAACTAACTAAACTAACTAAACTAACTAAACTAACTAAACTAACTAAACTAACTAAACTAACTAAACTAACTAAACTAACTAAACTAACTAAACTAACTAAACTAACTAAACTAACTAAACTAACTAAACTAACTAAACTAACTAAACTAACTAAACTAACTAAACTAACTAAACTAACTAAACTAACTAAACTAACTAAACTAACTAAACTAACTAAACTAACTAAACTAACTAAACTAACTAAACTAACTAAACTAACTAAACTAACTAAACTAACTAAACTAACTAAACTAACTAAACTAACTAAACTAACTAAACTAACTAAACTAACTAAACTAACTAAACTAACTAAACTAACTAAACTAACTAAACTAACTAAACTAACTAAACTAACTAAACTAACTAAACTAACTAAACTAACTAAACTAACTAAACTAACTAAACTAACTAAACTAACTAAACTAACTAAACTAACTAAACTAACTAAACTAACTAAACTAACTAAACTAACTAAACTAACTAAACTAACTAAACTAACTAAACTAACTAAACTAACTAAACTAACTAAACTAACTAAACTAACTAAACTAACTAAACTAACTAAACTAACTAAACTAACTAAACTAACTAAACTAACTAAACTAACTAAACTAACTAAACTAACTAAACTAACTAAACTAACTAAACTAACTAAACTAACTAAACTAACTAAACTAACTAAACTAACTAAACTAACTAAACTAACTAAACTAACTAAACTAACTAAACTAACTAAACTAACTAAACTAACTAAACTAACTAAACTAACTAAACTAACTAAACTAACTAAACTAACTAAACTAACTAAACTAACTAAACTAACTAAACTAACTAAACTAACTAAACTAACTAAACTAACTAAACTAACTAAACTAACTAAACTAACTAAACTAACTAAACTAACTAAACTAACTAAACTAACTAAACTAACTAAACTAACTAAACTAACTAAACTAACTAAACTAACTAAACTAACTAAACTAACTAAACTAACTAAACTAACTAAACTAACTAAACTAACTAAACTAACTAAACTAACTAAACTAACTAAACTAACTAAACTAACTAAACTAACTAAACTAACTAAACTAACTAAACTAACTAAACTAACTAAACTAACTAAACTAACTAAACTAACTAAACTAACTAAACTAACTAAACTAACTAAACTAACTAAACTAACTAAACTAACTAAACTAACTAAACTAACTAAACTAACTAAACTAACTAAACTAACTAAACTAACTAAACTAACTAAACTAACTAAACTAACTAAACTAACTAAACTAACTAAACTAACTAAACTAACTAAACTAACTAAACTAACTAAACTAACTAAACTAACTAAACTAACTAAACTAACTAAACTAACTAAACTAACTAAACTAACTAAACTAACTAAACTAACTAAACTAACTAAACTAACTAAACTAACTAAACTAACTAAACTAACTAAACTAACTAAACTAACTAAACTAACTAAACTAACTAAACTAACTAAACTAACTAAACTAACTAAACTAACTAAACTAACTAAACTAACTAAACTAACTAAACTAACTAAACTAACTAAACTAACTAAACTAACTAAACTAACTAAACTAACTAAACTAACTAAACTAACTAAACTAACTAAACTAACTAAACTAACTAAACTAACTAAACTAACTAAACTAACTAAACTAACTAAACTAACTAAACTAACTAAACTAACTAAACTAACTAAACTAACTAAACTAACTAAACTAACTAAACTAACTAAACTAACTAAACTAACTAAACTAACTAAACTAACTAAACTAACTAAACTAACTAAACTAACTAAACTAACTAAACTAACTAAACTAACTAAACTAACTAAACTAACTAAACTAACTAAACTAACTAAACTAACTAAACTAACTAAACTAACTAAACTAACTAAACTAACTAAACTAACTAAACTAACTAAACTAACTAAACTAACTAAACTAACTAAACTAACTAAACTAACTAAACTAACTAAACTAGCTAAACTAACTAAACTAACTAAACTAACTAAACTAACTAAACTAACTAAACTAACTAAACTAACTAAACTAACTAAACTAACTAAACTAACTAAACTAACTAAACTAACTAAACTAACTAAACTAACTAAACTAACTAAACTAACTAAACTAACTAAACTAACTAAACTAACTAAACTAACTAAACTAACTAAACTAACTAAACTAACTAAACTAACTAAACTAACTAAACTAACTAAACTAACTAAACTAACTAAACTAACTAAACTAACTAAACTAACTAAACTAACTAAACTAACTAAACTAACTAAACTAACTAAACTAACTAAACTAACTAAACTAACTAAACTAACTAAACTAACTAAACTAACTAAACTAACTAAACTAACTAAACTAACTAAACTAACTAAACTAACTAAACTAACTAAACTAACTAAACTAACTAAACTAACTAAACTAACTAAACTAACTAAACTAACTAAACTAACTAAACTAACTAAACTAACTAAACTAACTAAACTAACTAAACTAACTAAACTAACTAAACTAACTAAACTAACTAAACTAACTAAACTAACTAAACTAACTAAACTAACTAAACTAACTAAACTAACTAAACTAACTAAACTAACTAAACTAACTAAACTAACTAAACTAACTAAACTAACTAAACTAACTAAACTAACTAAACTAACTAAACTAACTAAACTAACTAAACTAACTAAACTAACTAAACTAACTAAACTAACTAAACTAACTAAACTAACTAAACTAACTAAACTAACTAAACTAACTAAACTAACTAAACTAACTAAACTAACTAAACTAACTAAACTAACTAAACTAACTAAACTAACTAAACTAACTAAACTAACTAAACTAACTAAACTAACTAAACTAACTAAACTAACTAAACTAACTAAACTAACTAAACTAACTAAACTAACTAAACTAACTAAACTAACTAAACTAACTAAACTAACTAAACTAACTAAACTAACTAAACTAACTAAACTAACTAAACTAACTAAACTAACTAAACTAACTAAACTAACTAAACTAACTAAACTAACTAAACTAACTAAACTAACTAAACTAACTAAACTAACTAAACTAACTAAACTAACTAAACTAACTAAACTAACTAAACTAACTAAACTAACTAAACTAACTAAACTAACTAAACTAACTAAACTAACTAAACTAACTAAACTAACTAAACTAACTAAACTAACTAAACTAACTAAACTAACTAAACTAACTAAACTAACTAAACTAACTAAACTAACTAAACTAACTAAACTAACTAAACTAACTAAACTAACTAAACTAACTAAACTAACTAAACTAACTAAACTAACTAAACTAACTAAACTAACTAAACTAACTAAACTAACTAAACTAACTAAACTAACTAAACTAACTAAACTAACTAAACTAACTAAACTAACTAAACTAACTAAACTAACTAAACTAACTAAACTAACTAAACTAACTAAACTAACTAAACTAACTAAACTAACTAAACTAACTAAACTAACTAAACTAACTAAACTAACTAAACTAACTAAACTAACTAAACTAACTAAACTAACTAAACTAACTAAACTAACTAAACTAACTAAACTAACTAAACTAACTAAACTAACTAAACTAACTAAACTAACTAAACTAACTAAACTAACTAAACTAACTAAACTAACTAAACTAACTAAACTAACTAAACTAACTAAACTAACTAAACTAACTAAACTAACTAAACTAACTAAACTAACTAAACTAACTAAACTAACTAAACTAACTAAACTAACTAAACTAACTAAACTAACTAAACTAACTAAACTAACTAAACTAACTAAACTAACTAAACTAACTAAACTAACTAAACTAACTAAACTAACTAAACTAACTAAACTAACTAAACTAACTAAACTAACTAAACTAACTAAACTAACTAAACTAACTAAACTAACTAAACTAACTAAACTAACTAAACTAACTAAACTAACTAAACTAACTAAACTAACTAAACTAACTAAACTAACTAAACTAACTAAACTAACTAAACTAACTAAACTAACTAAACTAACTAAACTAACTAAACTAACTAAACTAACTAAACTAACTAAACTAACTAAACTAACTAAACTAACTAAACTAACTAAACTAACTAAACTAACTAAACTAACTAAACTAACTAAACTAACTAAACTAACTAAACTAACTAAACTAACTAAACTAACTAAACTAACTAAACTAACTAAACTAACTAAACTAACTAAACTAACTAAACTAACTAAACTAACTAAACTAACTAAACTAACTAAACTAACTAAACTAACTAAACTAACTAAACTAACTAAACTAACTAAACTAACTAAACTAACTAAACTAACTAAACTAACTAAACTAACTAAACTAACTAAACTAACTAAACTAACTAAACTAACTAAACTAACTAAACTAACTAAACTAACTAAACTAACTAAACTAACTAAACTAACTAAACTAACTAAACTAACTAAACTAACTAAACTAACTAAACTAACTAAACTAACTAAACTAACTAAACTAACTAAACTAACTAAACTAACTAAACTAACTAAACTAACTAATCTAACTAAACTAACTAAACTAACTAAACTAACTAAACTAACTAAACTAACTAAACTAACTAAACTAACTAAACTAACTAAACTAACTAAACTAACTAAACTAACTAAACTAACTAAACTAACTAAACTAACTAAACTAACTAAACTAACTATACTAACTAAACTAACTAAACTAACTAAACTAACTAAACTAACTAAACTAACTAAACTAACTAAACTAACTAAACTAACTAAACTAACTAAACTAACTAAACTAACTAAACTAACTAAACTAACTAAACTAACTAAACTAACTAAACTAACTAAACTAACTAAACTAACTAAACTAACTAAACTAACTAAACTAACTAAACTAACTAAACTAACTAAACTAACTAAACTAACTAAACTAACTAAACTAACTAAACTAACTAAACTAACTAAACTAACTAAACTAACTAAACTAACTAAACTAACTAAACTAACTAAACTAACTAAACTAACTAAACTAACTAAACTAACTAAACTAACTAAACTAACTAAACTAACTAAACTAACTAAACTAACTAAACTAACTAAACTAACTAAACTAACTAAACTAACTAAACTAACTAAACTAACTAAACTAACTAAACTAACTAAACTAACTAAACTAACTAAACTAACTAAACTAACTAAACTAACTAAACTAACTAAACTAACTAAACTAACTAAACTAACTAAACTAACTAAACTAACTAAACTAACTAAACTAACTAAACTAACTAAACTAACTAAACTAACTAAACTAACTAAACTAACTAAACTAACTAAACTAACTAAACTAACTAAACTAACTAAACTAACTAAACTAACTAAACTAACTAAACACAACTAAACTAACTAAACTAACTAAACTAACTAAACTAACTAAACAACTAAACTAACTAAACTAACTAAACTAACTAAACTAACTAAACTAACTAAACTAACTAAACTAACTAAACTAACTAAACTAACTAAACTAACTAAACTAACTAAACTAACTAAACTAACTAAACTAACTAAACTAACTAAACTAACTAAACTAACTAAACTAACTAAACTAACTAAACTAACTAAACTAACTAAACTAACTAAACTAACTAAACTAACTAAACTAACTAAACTAACTAAACTAACTAAACTAACTAAACTAACTAAACTAACTAAACTAACTAAACTAACTAAACTAACTAAACTAACTAAACTAACTAAACTAACTAAACTAACTAAACTAACTAAACTAACTAAACTAACTAAACTAACTAAACTAACTAAACTAACTAAACTAACTAAACTAACTAAACTAACTAAACTGACTAAACTAACTAAACTAACTAAACTAACTAAACTAACTAAACTAACTAAACTAACTAAACTAACTAAACTAACTAAACTAACTAAACTAACTAAACTAACTAAACTAACTAAACTAACTAAACTAACTAAACTAACTAAACTAACTAAACTAACTAAACTAACTAAACTAACTAAACTAACTAAACTAACTAAACTAACTAAACTAACTAAACTAACTAAACTAACTAAACTAACTAAACTAACTAAACTAACTAAACTAACTAAACTAACTAAACTAACTAAACTAACTAAACTAACTAAACTAACTAAACTAACTAAACTAACTAAACTAACTAAACTAACTAAACTAACTAAACTAACTAAACTAACTAAACTAACTAAACTAACTAAACTAACTAAACTAACTAAACTAACTAAACTAACTAAACTAACTAAACTAACTAAACTAACTAAACTAACTAAACTAACTAAACTAACTAAACTAACTAAACTAACTAAACTAACTAAACTAACTAAACTAACTAAACTAACTAAACTAACTAAACTAACTAAACTAACTAAACTAACTAAACTAACTAAACTAACTAAACTAACTAAACTAACTAAACTAACTAAACTAACTAAACTAACTAAACTAACTAAACTAACTAAACTAACTAAACTAACTAAACTAACTAAACTAACTAAACTAACTAAACTAACTAAACTAACTAAACTAACTAAACTAACTAAACTAACTAAACTAACTAAACTAACTAAACTAACTAAACTAACTAAACTAACTAAACTAACTAAACTAACTAAACTAACTAAACTAACTAAACTAACTAAACTAACTAAACTAACTAAACTAACTAAACTAACTAAACTAACTAAACTAACTAAACTAACTAAACTAACTAAACTAACTAAACTAACTAAACTAACTAAACTAACTAAACTAACTAAACTAACTAAACTAACTAAACTAACTAAACTAACTAAACTAACTAAACTAACTAAACTAACTAAACTAACTAAACTAACTAAACTAACTAAACTAACTAAACTAACTAAACTAACTAAACTAACTAAACTAACTAAACTAACTAAACTAACTAAACTAACTAAACTAACTAAACTAACTAAACTAACTAAACTAACTAAACTAACTAAACTAACTAAACTAACTAAACTAACTAAACTAACTAAACTAACTAAACTAACTAAACTAACTAAACTAACTAAACTAACTAAACTAACTAAACTAACTAAACTAACTAAACTAACTAAACTAACTAAACTAACTAAACTAACTAAACTAACTAAACTAACTAAACTAACTAAACTAACTAAACTAACTAAACTAACTAAACTAACTAAACTAACTAAACTAACTAAACTAACTAAACTAACTAAACTAACTAAACTAACTAAACTAACTAAACTAACTAAACTAACTAAACTAACTAAACTAACTAAACTAACTAAACTAACTAAACTAACTAAACTAACTAAACTAACTAAACTAACTAAACTAACTAAACTAACTAAACTAACTAAACTAACTAAACTAACTAAACTAACTAAACTAACTAAACTAACTAAACTAACTAAACTAACTAAACTAACTAAACTAACTAAACTAACTAAACTAACTAAACTAACTAAACTAACTAAACTAACTAAACTAACTAAACTAACTAAACTAACTAAACTAACTAAACTAACTAAACTAACTAAACTAACTAAACTAACTAAACTAACTAAACTAACTAAACTAACTAAACTAACTCAACTAACTAAACTAACTAAACTAACTAAACTAACTAAACTAACTAAACTAACTAAACTAACTAAACTAACTAAACTAACTAAACTAACTAAACTAACTAAACTAACTAAACTAACTAAACTAACTAAACTAACTAAACTAACTAAACTAACTAAACTAACTAAACTAACTAAACTAACTAAACTAACTAAACTAACTAAACTAACTAAACTAACTAAACTAACTAAACTAACTAAACTAACTAAACTAACTAAACTAACTAAACTAACTAAACTAACTAAACTAACTGAACTAACTAAACTAACTAAACTAACTAAACTAACTAAACTAACTAAACTAACTAAACTAACTAAACTAACTAAACTAACTAAACTAACTAAACTAACTAAACTAACTAAACTAACTAAACTAACTAAACTAACTAAACTAACTAAACTAACTAAACTAACTAAACTAACTAAACTAACTAAACTAACTAAACTAACTAAACTAACTAAACTAACTAAACTAACTAAACTAACTAAACTAACTAAACTAACTAAACTAACTAAACTAACTAAACTAACTAAACTAACTAAACTAACTAAACTAACTAAACTAACTAAACTAACTAAACTAACTAAACTAACTAAACTAACTAAACTAACTAAACTAACTAAACTAACTAAACTAACTAAACTAACTAAACTAACTAAACTAACTAAACTAACTAAACTAACTAAACTAACTAAACTAACTAAACTAACTAAACTAACTAAACTAACTAAACTAACTAAACTAACTAAACTAACTAAACTAACTAAACTAACTAAACTAACTAAACTAACTAAACTAACTAAACTAACTAAACTAACTAAACTGACTAAACTAACTAAACTAACTAAACTAACTAAACTAACTAAACTAACTAAACTAACTAAACTAACTAAACTAACTAAACTAACTAAACTAACTAAACTAACTAAACTAACTAAACTAACTAAACTAACTAAACTAACTAAACTAACTAAACTAACTAAACTAACTAAACTAACTAAACTAACTAAACTAACTAAACTAACTAAACTAACTAAACTAACTAAACTAACTAAACTAACTAAACTAACTAAACTAACTAAACTAACTAAACTAACTAAACTAACTAAACTAACTAAACTAACTAAACTAACTAAACTAACTAAACTAACTAAACTAACTAAACTAACTAAACTAACTAAACTAACTAAACTAACTAAACTAACTAAACTAACTAAACTAACTAAACTAACTAAACTAACTAAACTAACTAAACTAACTAAACTAACTAAACTAACTAAACTAACTAAACTAACTAAACTAACTAAACTAACTAAACTAACTAAACTAACTAAACTAACTAAACTAACTAAACTAACTAAACTAACTAAACTAACTAAACTAACTAAACTAACTAAACTAACTAAACTAACTAAACTAACTAAACTAACTAAACTAACTAAACTAACTAAACTAACTAAACTAACTAAACTAACTAAACTAACTAAACTAACTAAACTAACTAAACTAACTAAACTAACTAAACTAACTAAACTAACTAAACTAACTAAACTAACTAAACTAACTAAACTAACTAAACTAACTAAACTAACTAAACTAACTAAACTAACTAAACTAACTAAACTAACTAAACTAACTAAACTAACTAAACTAACTAAACTAACTAAACTAACTAAACTAACTAAACTAACTAAACTAACTAAACTAACTAAACTAACTAAACTAACTAAACTAACTAAACTAACTAAACTAACTAAACTAACTAAACTAACTAAACTAACTAAACTAACTAAACTAACTAAACTAACTAAACTAACTAAACTAACTAAACTAACTAAACTAACTAAACTAACTAAACTAACTAAACTAACTAAACTAACTAAACTAACTAAACTAACTAAACTAACTAAACTAACTAAACTAACTAAACTAACTAAACTAACTAAACTAACTAAACTAACTAAACTAACTAAACTAACTAAACTAACTAAACTAACTAAACTAACTAAACTAACTAAACTAACTAAACTAACTAAACTAACTAAACTAACTAAACTAACTAAACTAACTAAACTAACTAAACTAACTAAACTAACTAAACTAACTAAACTAACTAAACTAACTAAACTAACTAAACTAACTAAACTAACTAAACTAACTAAACTAACTAAACTAACTAAACTAACTAAACTAACTAAACTAACTAAACTAACTAAACTAACTAAACTAACTAAACTAACTAAACTAACTAAACTAACTAAACTAACTAAACTAACTAAACTAACTAAACTAACTAAACTAACTAAACTAACTAAACTAACTAAACTAACTAAACTAACTAAACTAACTAAACTAACTAAACTAACTAAACTAACTAAACTAACTAAACTAACTAAACTAACTAAACTAACTAAACTAACTAAACTAACTAAACTAACTAAACTAACTAAACTAACTAAACTAACTAAACTAACTAAACTAACTAAACTAACTAAACTAACTAAACTAACTAAACTAACTAAACTAACTAAACTAACTAAACTAACTAAACTAACTAAACTAACTAAACTAACTAAACTAACTAAACTAACTAAACTAACTAAACTAACTAAACTAACTAAACTAACTGAACTAACTAAACTAACTAAACTAACTAAACTAACTAAACTAACTAAACTAACTAAACTAACTAAACTAACTAAACTAACTAAACTAACTAAACTAACTAAACTAACTAAACTAACTAAACTAACTAAACTAACTAAACTAACTAAACTAACTAAACTAACTAAACTAACTAAACTAACTAAACTAACTAAACTAACTAAACTAACTAAACTAACTAAACTAACTAAACTAACTAAACTAACTAAACTAACTAAACTAACTAAACTAACTAAACTAACTAAACTAACTAAACTAACTAAACTAACTAAACTAACTAATCTAACTAAACTAACTAAACTAACTAAACTAACTAAACTAACTAAACTAACTAAACTAACTAAACTAACTAAACTAACTAAACTAACTAAACTAACTAAACTAACTAAACTAACTAAACTAACTAAACTAACTAAACTAACTAAACTAACTAAACTAACTAAACTAACTAAACTAACTAAACTAACTAAACTAACTAAACTAACTAAACTAACTAAACTAACTAAACTAACTAAACTAACTAAACTAACTAAACTAACTAAACTAACTAAACTAACTAAACTAACTAAACTAACTAAACTAACTAAACTAACTAAACTAACTAAACTAACTAAACTAACTAAACTAACTAAACTAACTAAACTAACTAAACTAACTAAACTAACTAAACTAACTAAACTAACTAAACTAACTAAACTAACTAAACTAACTAAACTAACTAAACTAACTAAACTAACTAAACTAACTAAACTAACTAAACTAACTAAACTAACTAAACTAACTAAACTAACTAAACTAACTAAACTAACTAAACTAACTAAACTAACTAAACTAACTAAACTAACTAAACTAACTAAACTAACTAAACTAACTAAACTAACTAAACTAACTAAACTAACTAAACTAACTAAACTAACTAAACTAACTAAACTAACTAAACTAACTAAACTAACTAAACTAACTAAACTAACTAAACTAACTAAACTAACTAAACTAACTAAACTAACTAAACTAACTAAACTAACTAAACTAACTAAACTAACTAAACTAACTAAACTAACTAAACTAACTAAACTAACTAAACTAACTAAACTAACTAAACTAACTAAACTAACTAAACTAACTAAACTAACTAAACTAACTAAACTAACTAAACTAACTAAACTAACTAAACTAACTAAACTAACTAAACTAACTAAACTAACTAAACTAACTAAACTAACTAAACTAACTAAACTAACTAAACTAACTAAACTAACTAAACTAACTAAACTAACTAAACTAACTAAACTAACTAAACTAACTAAACTAACTAAACTAACTAAACTAACTAAACTAACTAAACTAACTAAACTAACTAAACTAACTAAACTAACTAAACTAACTAAACTAACTAAACTAACTAAACTAACTAAACTAACTAAACTAACTAAACTAACTAAACTAACTAAACTAACTAAACTAACTAAACTAACTAAACTAACTAAACTAACTAAACTAACTAAACTAACTAAACTAACTAAACTAACTAAACTAACTAAACTAACTAAACTAACTAAACTAACTAAACTAACTAAACTAACTAAACTAACTAAACTAACTAAACTAACTAAACTAACTAAACTAACTAAACTAACTAAACTAACTAAACTAACTAAACTAACTAAACTAACTAAACTAACTAAACTAACTAAACTAACTAAACTAACTAAACTAACTAAACTAACTAAACTAAGTAAACTAACTAAACTAACTAAACTAACTAAACTAACTAAACTAACTAAACTAACTAAACTAACTAAACTAACTAAACTAACTAAACTAACTAAACTAACTAAACTAACTAAACTAACTAAACTAACTAAACTAACTAAACTAACTAAACTAACTAAACTAACTAAACTAACTAAACTAACTAAACTAACTAAACTAACTAAACTAACTAAACTAACTAAACTAACTAAACTAACTAAACTAACTAAACTAACTAAACTAACTAAACTAACTAAACTAACTAAACTAACTAAACTAACTAAACTAACTAAACTAACTAAACTAACTAAACTAACTAAACTAACTAAACTAACTAAACTAACTAAACTAACTAAACTAACTAAACTAACTAAACTAACTAAACTAACTAAACTAACTAAACTAACTAAACTAACTAAACTAACTAAACTAACTAAACTAACTAAACTAACTAAACTAACTAAACTAACTAAACTAACTAAACTAACTAAACTAACTAAACTAACTAAACTAACTAAACTAACTAAACTAACTAAACTAACTAAACTAACTAAACTAACTAAACTAACTAAACTAACTAAACTAACTAAACTAACTAAACTAACTAAACTAACTAAACTAAGTAAACTAACTAAACTAACTAAACTAACTAAACTAACTAAACTAACTAAACTAACTAAACTAACTAAACTAACTAAACTAACTAAACTAACTAAACTAACTAAACTAACTAAACTAACTAAACTAACTAAACTAACTAAACTAACTAAACTAACTAAACTAACTAAACTAACTAAACTAACTAAACTAACTAAACTAACTAAACTAACTAAACTAACTAAACTAACTAAACTAACTAAACTAACTAAACTAACTAAACTAACTAAACTAACTAAACTAACTAAACTAACTAAACTAACTAAACTAACTAAACTAACTAAACTAACTAAACTAACTAAACTAACTAAACTAACTAAACTAACTAAACTAACTAAACTAACTAAACTAACTAAACTAACTAAACTAACTAAACTAACTAAACTAACTAAACTAACTAAACTAACTAAACTAACTAAACTAACTAAACTAACTAAACTAACTAAACTAACTAAACTAACTAAACTAACTAAACTAACTAAACTAACTAAACTAACTAAACTAACTAAACTAACTAAACTAACTAAACTAACTAAACTAACTAAACTAACTAAACTAACTAAACTAACTAAACTAACTAAACTAACTAAACTAACTAAACTAACTAAACTAACTAAACTAACTAAACTAACTAAACTAACTAAACTAACTAAACTAACTAAACTAACTAAACTAACTAAACTAACTAAACTAACTAAACTAACTAAACTAACTAAACTAACTAAACTAACTAAACTAACTAAACTAACTAAACTAACTAAACTAACTAAACTAACTAAACTAACTAAACTAACTAAACTAACTAAACTAACTAAACTAACTAAACTAACTAAACTAACTAAACTAACTAAACTAACTAAACTAACTAAACTAACTAAACTAACTAAACTAACTAAACTAACTAAACTAACTAAACTAACTAAACTAACTAAACTAACTAAACTAACTAAACTAACTAAACTAACTAAACTAACTAAACTAACTAAACTAACTAAACTAACTAAACTAACTAAACTAACTAAACTAACTAAACTAACTAAACTAACTAAACTAACTAAACTAACTAAACTAACTAAACTAACTAAACTAACTA
The DNA here is from genome assembly GCA_944039245.1 of Nebria salina. Classification (NCBI taxonomy): domain Eukaryota; kingdom Metazoa; phylum Arthropoda; class Insecta; order Coleoptera; family Carabidae; genus Nebria; species Nebria salina. The sequence continues at coordinate 14,109 of CALUEK010000410.1, read as the reverse complement.
AACTAACTAAACTAACTAAACTAACTAAACTAACTAAACTAACTAAACTAACTAAACTAACTAAACTAACTAAACTAACTAAACTAACTAAACTAACTAAACTAACTAAACTAACTAAACTAACTAAACTAACTAAACTAACTAAACTAACTAAACTAACTAAACTAACTAAACTAACTAAACTAACTAAACTAACTAAACTAACTAAACTAACTAAACTAACTAAACTAACTAAACTAACTAAACTAACTAAACTAACTAAACTAACTAAACTAACTAAACTAACTAAACTAACTAAACTAACTAAACTAACTAAACTAACTAAACTAACTAAACTAACTAAACTAACTAAACTAACTAAACTAACTAAACTAACTAAACTAACTAAACTAACTAAACTAACTAAACTAACTAAACTAACTAAACTAACTAAACTAACTAAACTAACTAAACTAACTAAACTAACTAAACTAACTAAACTAACTAAACTAACTAAACTAACTAAACTAACTAAACTAACTAAACTAACTAAACTAACTAAACTAACTAAACTAACTAAACTAACTAAACTAACTAAACTAACTAAACTAACTAAACTAACTAAACTAACTAAACTAACTAAACTAACTAAACTAACTAAACTAACTAAACTAACTAAACTAACTAAACTAACTAAACTAACTAAACTAACTAAACTAACTAAACTAACTAAACTAACTAAACTAACTAAACTAACTAAACTAACTAAACTAACTAAACTAACTAAACTAACTAAACTAACTAAACTAACTAAACTAACTAAACTAACTAAACTAACTAAACTAACTAAACTAACTAAACTAACTAAACTAACTAAACTAACTAAACTAACTAAACTAACTAAACTAACTAAACTAACTAAACTAACTAAACTAACTAAACTAACTAAACTAACTAAACTAACTAAACTAACTAAACTAACTAAACTAACTAAACTAACTAAACTAACTAAACTAACTAAACTAACTAAACTAACTAAACTAACTAAACTAACTAAACTAACTAAACTAACTAAACTAACTAAACTAACTAAACTAACTAAACTAACTAAACTAACTAAACTAACTAAACTAACTAAACTAACTAAACTAACTAAACTAACTAAACTAACTAAACTAACTAAACTAACTAAACTAACTAAACTAACTAAACTAACTAAACTAACTAAACTAACGAAACTAACTAAACTAACTAAACTAACTAAACTAACTAAACTAACTAAACTAACTAAACTAACTAAACTAACTAAACTAACTAAACTAACTAAACTAACTAAACTAACTAAACTAACTAAACTAACTAAACTAACTAAACTAACTAAACTAACTAAACTAACTAAACTAACTAAACTAACTAAACTAACTAAACTAACTAAAGTAACTAAACTAACTAAACTAACTAAACTAACTAAACTAACTAAACTAACTAAACTAACTAAACTAACTAAACTAACTAAACTAACTAAACTAACTAAACTAACTAAACTAACTAAACTAACTAAACTAACTAAACTAACTAAACTAACTAAACTAACTAAACTAACTAAACTAACTAAACTAACTAAACTAACTAAACTAACTAAACTAACTAAACTAACTAAACTAACTAAACTAACTAAACTAACTAAACTAACTAAACTAACTAAACTAACTAAACTAACTAAACTAACTAAACTAACTAAACTAACTAAACTAACTAAACTAACTAAACTAACTAAACTAACTAAACTAACTAAACTAACTAAACTAACTAAACTAACTAAACTAACTAAACTAACTAAACTAACTAAACTAACTAAACTAACTAAACTAACTAAACTAACTAAACTAACTAAACTAACTAAACTAACTAAACTAACTAAACTAACTAAACTAACTAAACTAACTAAACTAACTAAACTAACTAAACTAACTAAACTAACTAAACTAACTAAACTAACTAAACTAACTAAACTAACTAAACTAACTAAACTAACTAAACTAACTAAACTAACTAAACTAACTAAACTAACTAAACTAACTAAACTAACTAAACTAACTAAACTAACTAAACTAACTAAACTAACTAAACTAACTAAACTAACTAAACTAACTAAACTAACTAAACTAACTAAACTAACTAAACTAACTGAACTAACTAAACTAACTAAACTAACTAAACTAACTAAACTAACTAAACTAACTAAACTAACTAAACTAACTAAACTAACTAAACTAACTAAACTAACTAAACTAACTAAACTAACTAAACTAACTAAACTAACTAAACTAACTAAACTAACTAAACTAACTAAACTAACTAAACTAACTAAACTAACTAAACTAACTAAACTAACTAAACTAACTAAACTAACTAAACTAACTAAACTAACTAAACTAACTAAACTAACTAAACTAACTAAACTAACTAAACTAACTAAACTAACTAAACTAACTAAACTAACTAAACTAACTAAACTAACTAAACTAACTAAACTAACTAAACTAACTAAACTAACTAAACTAACTAAACTAACTAAACTAACTAAACTAACTAAACTAACTAAACTAACTAAACTAACTAAACTAACTAAACTAACTAAACTAACTAAACTAACTAAACTAACTAAACTAACTAAACTAACTAAACTAACTAAACTAACTAAACTAACTAAACTAACTAAACTAACTAAACTAACTAAACTAACTAAACTAACTAAACTAACTAAACTAACTAAACTAACTAAACTAACTAAACTAACTAAACTAACTAAACTAACTAAACTAACTAAACTAACTAAACTAACTAAACTAACTAAACTAACTAAACTAACTAAACTAACTAAACTAACTAAACTAACTAAACTAACTAAACTAACTAAACTAACTAAACTAACTAAACTAACTAAACTAACTAAACTAACTAAACTAACTAAACTAACTAAACTAACTAAACTAACTAAACTAACTAAACTAACTAAACTAACTAAACTAACTAAACTAACTAAACTAACTAAACTAACTAAACTAACTAAACTAACTAAACTAACTAAACTAACTAAACTAACTAAACTAACTAAACTAACTAAACTAACTAAACTAACTAAACTAACTAAACTAACTAAACTAACTAAACTAACTAAACTAACTAAACTAACTAAACTAACTAAACTAACTAAACTAACTAAACTAACTAAACTAACTAAACTAACTAAACTAACTAAACTAACTAAACTAACTAAACTAACTAAACTAACTAAACTAACTAAACTAACTAAACTAACTAAACTAACTAAACTAACTAAACTAACTAAACTAACTAAACTAACTAAACTAACTAAACTAACTAAACTAACTAAACTAACTAAACTAACTAAACTAACTAAACTAACTAAACTAACTAAACTAACTAATCTAACTAAACTAACTAAACTAACTAAACTAACTAAACTAACTAAACTAACTAAACTAACTAAACTAACTAAACTAACTAAACTAACTAAACTAACTAAACTAACTAAACTAACTAAACTAACTAAACTAACTAAACTAACTAAACTAACTAAACTAACTAAACTAACTAAACTAACTAAACTAACTAAACTAACTAAACTAACTAAACTAACTAAACTAACTAAACTAACTAAACTAACTAAACTAACTAAACTAACTAAACTAACTAAACTAACTAAACTAACTAAACTAACTAAACTAACTAAACTAACTAAACTAACTAAACTAACTAAACTAACTAAACTAACTAAACTAACTAAACTAACTAAACTAACTAAACTAACTAAACTAACTAAACTAACTAAACTAACTAAACTAACTAAACTAACTAAACTAACTAAACTAACTAAACTAACTAAACTAACTAAACTAACTAAACTAACTAAACTAACTAAACTAACTAAACTAACTAAACTAACTAAACTAACTAAACTCACTAAACTAACTAAACTAACTAAACTAACTAAACTAACTAAACTAACTAAACTAACTAAACTAACTAAACTAACTAAACTAAGTAAACTAACTAAACTAACTAAACTAACTAAACTAACTAAACTAACTAAACTAACTAAACTAACTAAACTAACTAAACTAACTAAACTAACTAAACTAACTAAACTAACTAAACTAACTAAACTAACTAAACTAACTAAACTAACTAAACTAACTAAACTAACTAAACTAACTAAACTAACTAAACTAACTAAACTAACTAAACTAACTAAACTAACTAAACTAACTAAACTAACTAAACTAACTAAACTAACTAAACTAACTAAACTAACTAAACTAACTAAACTAACTAAACTAACTAAACTAACTAAACTAACTAAACTAACTAAACTAACTAAACTAACTAAACTAACTAAACTAACTAAACTAACTAAACTAACTAAACTAACTAAACTAACTAAACTAACTAAACTAACTAAACTAACTAAACTAACTAAACTAACTAAACTAACTAAACTAACTAAACTAACTAAACTAACTAAACTAACTAAACTAACTAAACTAACTAAACTAACTAAACTAACTAAACTAAGTAAACTAACTAAACTAACTAAACTAACTAAACTAACTAAACTAACTAAACTAACTAAACTAACTAAACTAACTAAACTAACTAAACTAACTAAACTAACTAAACTAACTAAACTAACTAAACTAACTAAACTAACTAAACTAACTAAACTAACTAAACTAACTAAACTAACTAAACTAACTAAACTAACTAAACTAACTAAACTAACTAAACTAACTAAACTAACTAAACTAACTAAACTAACTAAACTAACTAAACTAACTAAACTAACTAAACTAACTAAACTAACTAAACTAACTAAACTAACTAAACTAACTAAACTAACTAAACTAACTAAACTAACTAAACTAACTAAACTAACTAAACTAACTAAACTAACTAAACTAACTAAACTAACTAAACTAACTAAACTAACTAAACTAACTAAACTAACTAAACTAACTAAACTAACTAAACTAACTAAACTAACTAAACTAACTAAACTAACTAAACTAACTAAACTAACTAAACTAACTAAACTAACTAAACTAACTAAACTAACTAAACTAACTAAACTAACTAAACTAACTAAACTAACTAAACTAACTAAACTAACTAAACTAACTAAACTAACTAAACTAACTAAACTAACTAAACTAACTAAACTAACTAAACTAACTAAACTAACTAAACTAACTAAACTAACTAAACTAACTAAACTAACTAAACTAACTAAACTAACTAAACTAACTAAACTAACTAAACTAACTAAACTAACTAAACTAACTAAACTAACTAAACTAACTAAACTAACTAAACTAACTAAACTAACTAAACTAACTAAACTAACTAAACTAACTAAACTAACTAAACTAACTAAACTAACTAAACTAACTAAACTAACTAAACTAACTAAACTAACTAAACTAACTAAACTAACTAAACTAACTAAACTAACTAAACTAACTAAACTAACTAAACTAACTAAACTAACTAAACTAACTAAACTAACTAAACTAACTAAACTAACTAAACTAACTAAACTAACTAAACTAACTAAACTAACTAAACTAACTAAACTAACTAAACTAACTAAACTAACTAAACTAACTAAACTAACTAAACTAACTAAACTAACTAAACTAACTAAACTAACTAAACTAACTAAACTAACTAAACTAACTAAACTAACTAAACTAACTAAACTAACTAAACTAACTAAACTAACTAAACTAACTAAACTAACTAAACTAACTAAACTAACTAAACTAACTAAACTAACTAAACTAACTAGACTAACTAAACTAACTAAACTAACTAAACTAACTAAACTAACTAAACTAACTAAACTAACTAAACTAACTAAACTAACTAAACTAACTAAACTAACTAAACTAACTAAACTAACTAAACTAACTAAACTAACTAAACTAACTAAACTAACTAAACTAACTAAACTAACTAAACTAACTAAACTAACTAAACTAACTAAACTAACTAAACTAACTAAACTAACTAAACTAACTAAACTAACTAAACTAACTAAACTAACTAAACTAACTAAACTAACTAAACTAACTAAACTAACTAAACTAACTAAACTAACTAAACTAACTAAACTAACTAAACTAACTAACTAAACTAACTAAACTAACTAAACTAACTAAACTAACTAAACTAACTAAACTAACTAAACTAACTAAACTAACTAAACTAACTAAACTAACTAAACTAACTAAACTAACTAAACTAACTAAACTAACTAAACTAACTAAACTAACTAAACTAACTAAACTAACTAAACTAACTAAACTAACTAAACTAACTAAACTAACTAAACTAACTAAACTAACTAAACTAACTAAACTAACTAAACTAACTAAACTAACTAAACTAACTAAACTAACTAAACTAACTAAACTAACTAAACTAACTAAACTAACTAAACTAACTAAACTAACTAAACTAACTAAACTAACTAAACTAACTAAAACTAACTAAACTAACTAAACTAACTAAACTAACTAAACTAACTAAACTAACTAAACTAACTAAACTAACTAAACTAACTAAACTAACTAAACTAACTAAACTAACTAAACTAACTAAACTAACTAAACTAACTAAACTAACTAAACTAACTAAACTAACTAACTAACTAAACTAACTAAACTAACTAAACTAACTAAACTAACTAAACTAACTAAACTAACTAAACTAACTAAACTAACTAAACTAACTAAACTAACTAAACTAACTAAACTAACTAACTAACTAAACTAACTAAACTAACTAAACTAACTAAACTAACTAACTAACAACTAACTAAACTAACTAAACTAACTAAACTAACTAAACTAACTAAACTAACTAAACTAACTAAACTAACTAAACTAACTAAACTAACTAAACTAACTAAACTAACTAAACTAACTAAACTAACTAAACTAACTAAACTAACTAAACTAACTAAACTAACAAACTAACTAAACTAACTAAACTAACTAAACTAACTAAACTAACTAAACTAACTAAACTAACTAAACTAACTAAACTAACTAAACTACTAAACTAACTAAACTAACTAAACTAACTAAACTAACTAAACTAACTAAACTAACTAAAACTAACTAAACTAACTAAACTAACTAAACTAACTAAACTAACTAAACTAACTAAACTAACTAAACTAACTAAACTAACTAAACTAACTAAACAAACTAAACTAACTAAACTAACTAAACTAACTAAACTAACTAAACTAACTAAACTAACTAAACTAACTAAACTAACTAAACTAACTAAACTAACTAAACAACTAAACTAACTAAACTAACTAAACTAACTAAACTAACTAAACTAACTAAACTAACTAAACTAACTAAACTAACTAACTAACTAAACTAACTAAACTAACTAAACTAACTAAACTAACTAAACTAACTAACCTAACTAAACTAACTAAACTAACTAAACAAACTAACTAAACTAACTAAACTAAACTAACTAAACTAACTAAACTAACTAAACTAACTAAACTAACTAAACTAACTAAACTAACTAAACTAACTAAACTAACTAAACTACTAAACTAACTAAACTAACTAAACTAACTAAACTAACTAAACTAACTAAACTAACTAAACTAACTAAACTAACTAACTAACTAAACTAACTAAACTAACTAAACTAACTAAACTAACTAAACTAACTAAACTAACTAAACTAACTAAACTAACTAAACTAACTAAACTAACTAAACTAACTAAACTAACTAAACTAACTAAACTAACTAAACTAACTAAACTAACTAAACTAACTAAACTAACTAAACTAACTAAACTAACTAAACTAACTAACTAACTAAACTAACTAAACTAACTAAACTAACTAAACTAACTAAACTAACTAAACTAACTAAACTAACTAAAACTAACTAAACTAACTAAACTAACTAAACTAACTAAACTAACTAAACTAACTAAACTAACTAAACTAACTAAACTAACTAAACTAACTAACCTAACTAAACTAACTAAACTAACTAAACTAACTAAACTAACTAAACTAACTAAACTCAACTAAAACTAACTAAACTAACTAAACTAACTAAACTAACTAAACTAACTAAACTAACTAACTAACTAAACTAACTAAACTAACTAAACTAACTAAACTAACTAAAACTAACTAAACTAACTAAACTAACTAAACTAACTAAACTAACTAAACTAACTAAACTAACTAAACTAACTAAACTAACTAAACTAACTAAACTAACTAAACTAACTAAACTAACTAAACTAACTAAACTAACTAAACTAACTAAACTAACTAAACTAACTAAACTAACTAAAACTAACTAAACTAACTAAACTAACTAAACTAACTAAACTAACTAAACAACTAAACTAACTAAACTAACTAAACTAACTAAACTAACTAAACTAACTAAACTAACTAAACTAACTAAACTAACTAAACTAACTAAACTAACTAAACTAACTAAACTAACTAAACTAACTAAACTAACTAAACTAACTAAACTAACTAAACTAACTAAACTAACTAAACTAACTAAACTAACTAAACTAACTAAACTAACTAAACTAACTAAACTAACTAAACTAACTAAACTAACTAAACTAACTAAACTAACTAAACTAACTAAACTAACTAACTAACTAAACTAACTAAACTAACTAAACTAACTAAACTAACTAAACTAACTAAACTAACTAAACTAACTAAACTAACTAAACTAACTAAACTAACTAAACTAACTAAACTAACTAAACTAACTAAACTAACTAAACTAACTAAACTAACTAAACTAACTAAACTAACTAAACTAACTAAACTAACTAAACTAACTAAACTAACTAAACTAACTAAACTAACTAAAACTAACTAAACTAACTAAACTAACTAAACTAACTAACTAACTAAACTAACTAAACTAACTAAACTAACTAAACTAACTAAACTAACTAAACTAACTAAACTAACTAAACTAACTAAACTAACTAAACTAACTAAACTAACTAAACTAACTAAACTAACTAAACTAACTAAACTAACTAAACTAACTAAACTAACTAAACTAACTAAACTAACTAAACTAACTAAACTAACTAAACTAACTAAACTAACTAAACTAACTAAACTAACTAAACTAACTAAACTAACTAACTAACTAAACTAACTAAACTAACTAAACTAACTAAACTAACTAAACTAACTAAACTAACTAAACTAACTAAACCTAACTAAACTAACTAAACTAACTAAACTAACTAACTAACTAAACTAACTAAACTAACTAAACTAACTAAACTAACTAAACTAACTAAACTAACTAAACTAACTAAACTAACTAAACTAACTAAACTAACTAAACTAACTAAACTAACTAAACTAACTAAACTAACTAAACTAACTAAACTAACTAAACTAACTAAACTAACTAAACTAACTAAACTAACTAAACTAACTAAACTAACTAAACTAAACTAAACTAACTAAACTAACTAAACTAACTAAACTAACTAAACTAACTAAACTAACTAAACTAACTAAACTAACTAAACTAACTAAACTAACTAAACTAACTAAACTAACTAAACTAACTAAACTAACTAAACTAACTAACTAACTAAACTAACTAAACTAACTAAACTAACTAAACTAACTAAACTAACTAAACTAACTAAACTACTAACTAACTAACTACTAAAACTAACTAAACTAACTAAACTAACTAAACTAACTAAACTAACTAAACTAACTAAACTAACTAAACTAACTAAACTAACTAAACTAACTAAAACTAAACTAAACTAACTAAACTAACTAAACTAACTAAACAACTAACTAACTAAACTAACTAAACTAACTAAACTAACTAAACTAACTAAACTAACTAACTAACTAAACTAACTAAACTAACTAAACTAACTAAACTAACTAAACTAACTAAACTAACTAAACTAACTAACTAACTAAACTAACTAAACTAACTAAACTAACTAAACTAACTAAACTAACTAAACTAACTAAACTAACTAACTAACTAAACTAACTAAACTAACTAAACTAACTAAACTAACTAAACTAACTAAACTAACTAAACTAACTAAACTAACTAAACTAACTAAACTAACTAAACTAACTAAACTAACTAAACTAACTAAACTAACTAAACAAACTAAACTAACTAACTAACTAAACTAACTAAACTAACTAAACTAACTAAACTAACTAACTAACTAAACTAACTAAACTAACTAAACTAACTAAACTAACTAAACTAACTAAACTAACTAAACTAACTAAACTAACTAAACTAACTAAACTAACTAAAACTAACTAAACTAACTAAACTAACTAAACTAACTAAACTAACTAAACTAACTAAACTAACTAAACTAACTAAACTAACTAAACTAACTAAACTAACTAAACTAACTAAACTAACTAACTAACTAAACTAAACTAACTAACTAAACTAACTAAACTAACTAAACTAACTAAACTAACTAAACTAACTAAACTAACTAAACTAACTAAACTAACTAAACTAACTAAACTAACTAAACTAACTAAACTAACTAAACTAACTAAACTAACTAACTACTAAACAAACTAAACTAACTAAACTAACTAAACTAACTAAAACTAACTAAACTAACTAAACTAACTAAACTAACTAAACTAACTAAACTAACTAAACTAACTAAACTAACTAACTAACTAAACTAACTAAACTAACTAAACTAACTAAACTAACTAAACTAACTAAACTAACTAAACTAACTAAACTAACTAAACTAACTAAACTAACTAAACTAACTAAACTAACTAAACTAACTAAACTAACTAAACTAACTAAACTAACTAAACTAACTAAACTAACTAAACTAACTAAACTAACTAACTAACTAAACTAACTAAACTAACTAAACTAACTAAACTAACTAAACTAACTAAACTAACTAAACTAACTAAACTAACTAAACTAACTAAACTAACTAAACTAACTAAACTAACTAAACTAACTAAAACTAACTAAACTAACTAAACTAACTAAACTAACTAAAACTAACTAAACTAACTAAACTAACTAAACTAACTAAACTAACTAAACTAACTAAAACTAACTAAACTAACTAAACTAACTAAACTAACTAAACTAACTAAACTAACTAAACTAACTAAACTAACTAAACTAACTAAACTAACTAAACTAACTAAACTAAACTAAACTAACTAAACTAACTAAACTAACTAAACTACCAAACTAACTAAACTAACTAACTAACTAAACTAACTAAACTAACTAAACTAACTAAACTAACTAAACTAACTAAACTAACTAAACTAACTAAACTAACTAAACTAACTAAACTAAACTAAACTAACTAAACTAACTAAACTAACTAAACTAACTAAACTAACTAAACTAACTAAACTAACTAAACTAACAAAACTAACTAACTAACTAAACTAACTAAACTAACTAAAACTAACTAAACTAACTAAACTAACTAAACTAACTAAACTAACTAAACTAACTAAACTAACTAAAACTAACTAAACTAACTAACACTAACTAAACTAACTAAACTAACTAAACTAACTAAACTAACAAACTAACTAAACTAACTAAACTAACTAAACTAACTAAACTAACTAAACTAACTAAACTAACTAAAACTAACTAAACTAACTAAACTAACTAAACTAACTAAACTAACTAAACTAACTAACACTAACTAAACAAACTAAACTAACTAAACTAACTAAACTAACTAAACTAACTAAACTAACTAAACTAACTAAACTAACTAAACTAACTAAACTAACTAAACTAACTAAACTAACTAAACTAACTAAACTAACTAAACTAACTAAACTAACTAAACTAACTAAACTAACTAAAACTAACTAAACTAACTAAACTAACTAAACTAACTAAACTAACTAAACTAACTAAAACTAACTAAACTAACTAAACTAACTAAACTAACTAAACTAACTAAACTAACTAAACTAACTAAACTAACTAAACTAACTAAACTAACTAACTACTAAACTAACTAAACTAACTAAACTAACTAAACTAACTAAACTAACTAAACTAACTAAACTAACTAAACTAACTAAACTAACTAAACTAACTAAACTAACTAAACTAACTAAACTAACTAAACTAACTAAACTAACTAAACTAAACTAAACTAACTAAACTAACTAAACTAACTAAACTAACTAAACTAACTAAACTAACTAAACTAACTAAACTAACTAAACTAACTAAACTAACTAAACTAACTAAACTAACTAAACTAAACTAACTAACTAAACTAACTAAACTAACTAACTAACTAAACTAAAAACTAACTAAACTAACTAAACTAAACTAAAACTAACTAAACTAACTAAACTAACTAAACTAACTAAACTAACTAAACTAACTAAACTAACTAAACTAACTAAACTAACTAAACTAACTAAACTAACTAAACTAACTAAACTAACTAAACTAACTAAACTAACTAAACTAACTAAACTAACTAAACTAACTAAACTAACTAAACAACTAAATAACTAAATAACTAAAAAACTAAACTAACTAAACTAACTAAACTACTAAAACTAACTAAACTAACTAAAACTAAACTAACTAACTAAACTAACTAAACTAACTAAACTAACTAAACTAACTAAACTAACTAAACTAACTAAACTAACTAAACTAACTAAACTAACTAAACTAACTAAACTAACTAAACTAACTAAACTAACTAAACTAACTAAACTAACTAAACTAACTAAACTAACTAAACTAACTAAACTAACTAAACTAACTAAACTAACTAAACTAACTAAAACTAACTAAACTAACTAAACTAACTAAACTAACTAAACTAACTAAACTAACTAAACTAACTAAACTAACTAAACTAACTAAACTAACTAAACTAACTAAACTAACTAAACTAACTAAACTAACTAAACTAACTAACTAACTAAACTAACTAAACTAACTAAACTAACTAAACTAACTAAACTAACTAAACTAAACTAAAACCTAAACTAACTAAACTAACTAACTAACTAAACTAACTAAACTAAACTAAACTAACTAAACTAACTAAACTAACTAAACAACTAACTAACTAAACTAACTAAACTAACTAAACTAACTAAACTAACTAAACTAACTAAACTAACTAAACTAACTAAACTAACTAAACTAACTAAACTAACTAAACTAACTAAACTAACTAAACTAACTAAACTAACTAAACTAACTAAACTAACTAAACTAACTAAACTAACTAAACTAACTAAACTAACTAAACTAACTAAACTAACTAAACTAACTAAAACTAACTAAACTAACTAAACTAACTAAACTAACTAAACTAACTAAACTAACTAAACTAACTAAACTAAAAAAACTAACTAAACTAACTAAACTAACTAAACTAACTAAACTAACTAAACTAACTAAACTAACTAAACTAACTAAACTAACTAAACTAACTAAACTAACTAAACTAACTAAACTAACTAAACTAACTAAACTAACTAAACTAACTAAACTAACTAAACTAACTAAACTAACTAAACTAACTAAACTAACTAAACTAACTAAACTAACTAAACTAACTAAACTAACTAAACTAACTAAACTAACTAAACTAACTAACTAACTAAACTAACTAAACTAACTAAACTAACTAAACTAACTAAACTAACTAAACTAACTAAACTAACTAAACTAACTAAACTAACTAAACTAACTAAACTAACTAAACTAAATAAACTAAACTAAACTAACTAAACTAACTAAACTAACTAAACTAACTAAACTAACTAAACTAACTAAACTAACTAAACTAACTAAACTAACTAAACTAACTAAACTAACTAAACTAACTAAACTAACTAAAACTAAACTAAACTAACTAAACTAACTAAACTAACTAAACTAACTAAACTAACTAAACTAACTAAACTAACTAAACTAACTAAACTAACTAA
>CALUEK010000409.1:0-34035 GCA_944039245.1 Nebria salina | reverse complement strand
ATTTAGTTATTTAGTTATTTTAGTTATTTAGTTATTTAGTTATTTAGTTATTTAGTTATTTAGTTATTTAGTTATTTAGTTATTTAGTTATTTAGTATTTAGTTATTTAGTTATTTAGTTATTTAGTTATTTAGTTATTTAGTTATTTAGTTATTTAGTTATTTAGGTTATTTAGTTATTTAGTTATTTAGTTTATTTAGTTATTTAGTTATTTAGTTATTTAGTTATTTAGTTATTAGTTATTTAGTTTTTAGTTATTTAGTTATTTAGTTATTTAGTTATTTAGTTATTTAGTTATTTAGTTATTTAGTTATTTAGTTATTTAGTTATTTAGTTATTTAGTTATTTTAGTATTTAGTTATTTAGTTATTTAGTTATTAGTTATTTAGTTATTTAGTTATTAGTTATTTAGTTATTTAGTTATTTAGTTATTTAGTTATTTAGTTATTTTAGTTATTTAGTTATTTAGTTATTTAGTTATTTTAGTTATTTAGTTATTAGTTATTTAGTTATTTAGTTTATTTAGTTATTTAGTTATTTAGTTATTTAGTTATTTAGTATTTAGTTATTTAGTTATTTAGTTATTTAGTTATTTAGTTATTTAGTTATTTTAGTTATTTAGTTATTTAGTTATTAGTTTTTAGTTATTTAGTTATTTAGTTATTTAGTTTATATAGTTATTTAGTTATTTAGTTATTTAGTTAGTTATTTAGTTATTAGTTATTTAGTTTATTTAGTTATTTAGTTATTTAGTTATTTAGTTATTTAGTTTATTTAGTTATTTAGTTATTTAGTTTTTTAGTTATTTAGTTATTAGTTATTTAGTTATTTAGTTTATTTAGTTATTTAGTTATTTAGTTATTTAGTTATTTAGTTATTTAGTTAGTTTAGTTATTTAGTTATTTAGTTATTTAGTTATTTAGTTATTTAGTTATTTAGTTATTTAGTTATTTAGTTATTTAGTTATTTAGTTATTTAGTTATTTAGTTATTTAGTTATTTAGTTATTTAGTTATTTAGTTATTTAGTTATTTAGTTATTTAGTTTAGTTAGTTATTTAGTTATTTAGTTATTTAGTTATTTAGTTATTTAGTTTTTTAGTTATTTAGTTATTTAGTTATTAGTTTTAGTTATTTAGTTATTTAGTTATTTAGTTATTTAGTTATTTAGTTATTTAGTTATTTAGTTATTTAGTTATTTAGTTATTTAGTTATTTTAGTTATTTAGTTATTTAGTTATTTAGTTATTTAGTTTTTTAGTTATTTAGTTATTTAGTTATTTAGTTATTTAGTTATTTAGTTATTTAGTTTAGTTAGTTTAGTTATTTTAGTTATTTAGTTATTTAGTTATTTAGTTATTTAGTTATTTAGTTATTTAGTTATTTAGTTATTTAGTTATTTTAGTTTATTTTAGTTATTTAGTTATTTAGTTATTTAGTTATTTAGTTATTTAGTTATTTTAGTTATTTAGTTATTTTAGTTATTTAGTTATTTAGTATTTAGTTATTTAGTTATTTAGTTATTTAGTTATTTAGTTTATTTAGTTATTTTAGTTTTTTTAGTTATTTAGTTATTTAGTTATTTAGTTATTTAGTTTTATTTTAGTTATTTAGTTATTTAGTTATTTAGTTATTTAGTTATTTAGTTATTAGTTATTTAGTTATTTAGTTATTTAGTTATTTAGTTATTTAGTTATTTAGTTATTTAGTTATTTAGTTATTTAGTTATTTAGTTATTTAGTTATTTAGTTATTTAGTTATTTAGTTTATTTAGTTATTTAGTTTTATTAGTTAGTTATTTAG
Source organism: Nebria salina (assembly GCA_944039245.1). NCBI lineage: Eukaryota > Metazoa > Arthropoda > Insecta > Coleoptera > Carabidae > Nebria > Nebria salina. Next base: position 32,235 of record CALUEK010000409.1, on the reverse strand, counting down.
TTTATTTAGTTATTTAGTTATTTAGTTATTTAGTTATTTAGTTATTTTAGTATTTAGTTTATTTAGTTATTTAGTTATTTAGTTATTTAGTTATTTAGTTATTTTAGTTATTTAGTTATTTAGTTTATTTTAGTTATTTAGTTATTTAGTTATTTAGTTTATTAGTTATTTAGTTTAGTTATTTAGTTATTTAGTTATTTAGTTTATTTAGTTATTTAGTTATTTAGTTATTTAGTTATTTAGTTATTTTAGTTATTTAGTTATTTAGTTATTTAGTTATTTAGTTATTTTGTTATTTAGTTATTTAGTTATTTAGTTATTTAGTTTATTTAGTTATTTAGTTATTTAGTTATTTAGTTATTTAGTTATTTAGTTATTTAGTTTTAGTTTAGTTATTAGTTATTTAGTTATTTAGTTATTTAGTTATTAGTTATTTAGTTATTTAGTTATTTAGTTATTTTAGTTATTTAGTTATTTAGGTTATTTAGTTATTTAGTTATTTAGTTATTTAGTTATTTAGTTATTTAGTTATTTAGTTATTTAGTTTATTTAGTTATTTAGTTATTTAGTTATTTAGTTATTTAGTTATTTAGTTATTTAGTTATTTAGTTATTTAGTTATTTAGTTATTTAGTTATTTAGTTATTTAGTTATTTAGTTATTTAGTTATTTAGTTATTTAGTTATTTAGTTATTTAGTTAGTTAGTTATTTAGTTATTTAGTTATTTAGTTATTTAGTTATTTGTTTTTAGTTATTTAGTTATTTAGTTATTTAGTTATTTAGTTTATTTAGTTATTTAGTTATTTAGTTATTTAGTTATTTAGTTATTTAGTTATTTAGTTATTTAGTTATTTAGTTATTTAGTTATTTAGTTATTTAGTTATTTAGTTATTTAGGTATTTAGTTATTAGTTATTTAGTTATTTAGTTATTTAGTTATTTAGTTATTTAGTTATTTAGTTATTTAGTTATTTAGTTATTTAGTTATTTAGTTATTTAGTTATTTAGTTATTTAGTTATTTAGTTATTTAGTTATTTAGTTATTTTAGTTATTTAGTTATTTAGTTATTTAGTTTAGTTAGTTTAGTTAGTTTAGTTAGTTTAGTTAGTTTAGTTAATTTAGTTATTTAGTTATTTAGTTATTTAGTTATTTAGTTATTTAGTTATTTAGTTATTTAGTTATTAGTTATTTAGTTATTTAGTTGTTATTTAGTTATTTAGTTATTTAGTTATTTAGTTATTTAGTTATTTAGTTATTTAGTTATTTAGTTATTTAGTTATTTAGTTATTTAGTTATTTAGTTATTTAGTTATTTAGTTATTTAGTTATTTAGTTTATTTAGTTATTTAGTTATTTAGTTATTTAGTTATTAGTTATTTAGTTATTTAGTTATTTAGTTATTTAGTTATTTAGTTTTAGTTATTAGTTTTTAGTTATTTAGTTATTTAGTTATTTAGTTATTTAGTTATTTAGTTATTTAGTTATTTAGTTATTTAGTTATTTAGTTATTAGTTATTTAGTTATTTAGTTATTTAGTTATTTAGTTATTTAGTTATTTAGTTATTAGTTATTTAGTTATTTAGTTATTTAGTTATTAGTTATTTAGTTATTTATTTTTAGTTATTTAGTTATTTAGTTATTTAGTTATTTAGTTATTTAGTTATTTAGTTATTTAGTTATTTAGTTATTTAGTTATTTAGTTTATTTAGTTATTTAGTTATTTATTTAGTTATTTAGTTATTTAGTTATTTAGTTATTTAGTTATTTAGTTATTTAGTTATTTAGTTATTTAGTTATTTAGTTATTTAGTTATTTAGTTATTTTAGTTATTAGTTATTAGTTATTTAGTTATTTAGTTATTTAGTTATTTAGTTATTTAGTTATTTAGTTATTTAGTTATTTAGTTATTTAGTTATTTAGTTTATTTAGTTATTTAGTTATTTAGTTATTTAGTTATTTAGTTATTTAGTTATTTAGTTATTTAGTTATTTAGTTATTTAGTTATTTAGTTATTTAGTTATTTAGTTATTAGTTATTTAGTTATTTAGTTATTTAGTTATTTAGTTATTTAGTTATTTAGTTATTTAGTTATTTAGTTATTTAGTTATTTAGTTATTTAGTTATTTAGTTATTTAGTTATTTAGTTATTTAGTTATTTAGTTATTTAGTATTTAGTTATTTAGTTTTTTTTAGTTATTTAGTTATTTAGTTATTTAGTTATTTAGTTATTTAGTTATTTTAGTTATTTAGTTATTTAGTTATTTAGTTATTTAGTTATTTAGTTATTTAGTTATTTAGTTATTTAGTTATTTAGTTATTTAGTTATTTAGTTATTTAGTTATTTAGTTATTAGTTATTTAGTTATTTAGTTATTTAGTTATTTAGTTATTTAGTTATTTAGTTATTTAGTTATTTAGTTATTTAGTTATTTAGTTATTTAGTTATTTAGTTATTTAGTTATTTAGTTATTTAGTTATTTAGTTATTTAGTTATTTAGTTATTTAGTTATTTAGTTATTTAGTTATTTAGTTATTTAGTTATTTAGTTATTTAGTTATTTAGTTATTTAGTTATTTAGTTATTTAGTTATTTAGTTATTTAGTTATTTAGTTATTTAGTTATTTAGTTATTTAGTTATTTAGTTATTTAGTTATTTAGTTATTTAGTTTATTTAGTTATTTAGTTATTTAGTTATTTAGTTATTTAGTTATTTAGTTATTAGTTATTTAGTTATTTAGTTAGTTTTAGTTATTTAGTTATTTAGTTATTTAGTTATTTAGTTATTTAGTTATTTAGTTATTTAGTTATTTAGTTTATTTAGTTATTTAGTTATTTAGTTATTTAGTTATTTAGTTATTTAGTTATTTAGTTATTTAGTTATTAGTTATTTAGTTATTAGTTATTTAGTTATTTAGTTATTTAGTTATTTAGTTATTTAGTTATTTAGTTATTTAGTTATTTAGTTATTTAGTTATTTAGTTATTTAGTTATTTAGTTATTTAGTTATTTAGTTATTTTGTTATTTAGTTATTTAGTTATTTAGTTATTTAGTTATTTAGTTATTTAGTTATTTAGTTATTTAGTTTTATTTAGTTATTTAGTTATTTAGTTATTTAGTTATTTAGTTATTTAGTTATTTAGTTATTTAGTTATTTAGTTATTTAGTTATTAGTTATTTAGTTATTTAGTTATTTAGTTATTTAGTTATTTAGTTATTTAGTTATTTAGTTATTTAGTTATTTAGTTATTTAGTTATTTAGTTATTTAGTTATTTAGTTATTTAGTTATTTAGTTATTTAGTTATTTAGTTATTTAGTTATTTTAGTTATTTAGTTATTTAGTTATTTAGTTATTTAGTTATTTAGTTATTTAGTTATTTAGTTATTTAGTTATTTAGTTATTTAGTTATTTAGTTATTTAGTTATTTAGTTATTTAGTTATTTAGTTATTTAGTTATTTAGTTTATTATTTAGTTTATTTAGTTATTTAGTTATTTAGTTATTTAGTTTATTTAGTTATTTAGTTATTTAGTTATTTAGTTATTTAGTTATTTAGTTATTTAGTTATTTAGTTATTTAGTTATTTAGTTTATTTAGTTATTTAGTTATTTAGTTATTTAGTTATTTAGTTATTTAGTTATTTAGTTATTTTAGTTATTTAGTTATTTAGTTATTTAGTTATTTAGTTTATTTAGTTATTTAGTTATTTAGTTATTTAGTTATTTAGTTATTTAGTTATTTAGTTATTTAGTTATTTAGTTATTTAGTTATTTAGTTATTTAGTTATTTAGTTATTTAGTTATTTAGTTATTTAGTTATTTAGTTATTTAGTTATTTAGTTATTTAGTTATTTAGTTATTTAGTTATTTAGTTATTTAGTTATTTAGTTATTTAGTTATTTAGTTTTATTAGTTATTTAGTTATTTAGTTATTTAGTTATTTAGTTATTTAGTTATTTAGTTATTTAGTTATTTAGTTATTTAGTTATTTAGTTATTTAGTTATTTAGTTATTTAGTTATTTAGTTATTTAGTTATTTAGTTATTTAGTTATTTAGTTATTTAGTTATTTAGTTATTTAGTTATTTAGTTATTTAGTTTAGTTATTTAGTTATTTAGTTATTAGTTATTTAGTTATTTAGTTATTTAGTTATTTAGTTATTTAGTTATTTAGTTATTTAGTTATTTAGTTATTTAGTTTATTATTTATTTAGTTATTTAGTTATTTAGTTATTTAGTTATTTAGTTATTTAGTTATTTAGTTATTTAGTTTATTTAGTTATTTAGTTATTTAGTTATTTAGTTATTAGTTATTAGTTATTTAGTTTATTTTAGTTATTTAGTTATTTAGTTATTTAGTTATTTAGTTATTTAGTTATTTAGTTATTTAGTTATTTAGTTATTTAGTTATTTAGTTATTTAGTTATTTAGTTATTATTTAGTTATTTAGTTATTTAGTTATTTAGTTAGTTAGTTTAGTTATTTAGTTATTTAGTTATTTTAGTTATTTAGTTATTTAGTTATTTAGTTATTTAGTTATTTAGTTATTTAGTTATTTAGTTATTTAGTTATTTAGTTATTTAGTTATTTAGTTATTTAGTTATTTAGTTATTTAGTTTATTTAGTTATTTAGTTATTTTAGTTATTTAGTTATTTAGTTATTTAGTTATTTAGTTATTTAGTTATTTAGTTATTTAGTTATTTAGTTATTTAGTTATTTAGTTATTTAGTTATTTAGTTATTTAGTTATTTAGTTATTTAGTTATTTTAGTTATTTAGTTATTTAGTTATTTAGTTATTTAGTATTTAGTTATTTAGTTATTTAGTTATTTAGTTATTTAGTTATTTAGTTATTTAGTTATTTAGTTATTTAGTTATTAGTTATTTAGTTATTTAGTTATTTAGTTATTTAGTTATTTAGTTATTTAGTTATTTATAGTTATTTAGTTATTTAGTTTATTTAGTTATTTAGTTATTTAGTTATTTAGTTATTTAGTTATTTAGTTATTTAGTTATTTAGTTTTTAGTTATTTAGTTTTAGTTATTTAGTTATTAGTTTAGTTATTTAGTTATTTAGTTATTTAGTTATTTAGTTATTTAGTTATTTAGTTATTTAGTTATTTAGTTATTTAGTTATTTAGTTATTTAGTTATTTAGTTATTTAGTTATTTAGTTATTTAGTTATTTTGTTATTTAGTTTATTTAGTTATTTAGTTATTTAGTTATTTAGTTATTTAGTTATTTAGTTATTTAGTTATTTAGTTATTTAGTTATTTAGTTATTTAGTTATTTAGTTATTTATTATTTAGTTATTAGTTATTTAGTTATTTAGTTATTTAGTTATTTAGTTATTTAGTTATTTAGTTATTTTAGTTATTTAGTTATTTAGTTATTTAGTTATTTAGTTATTTAGTTATTTAGTTATTTAGTTATTTAGTTATTTAGTTATTTAGTTATTTAGTTATTTAGTTATTTAGTTATTTAGTTATTTTAGTTATTTAGTTATTTAGTTATTTAGTTATTTAGTTATTTAGTTATTTAGTTATTTAGTTTATTTAGTTATTTAGTTATTTAGTTATTTAGTTTATTTAGTTATTTAGTTATTTAGTTATTTAGTTATTTAGTTATTTAGTTATTTAGTTATTTAGTTATTTAGTTATTTAGTTATTTAGTTATTTAGTTATTTAGTTATTTAGTTATTTAGTTATTTAGTTATTTATTAGTTATTTAGTTATTTAGTTATTTAGTTATTTAGTTATTTAGTTATTTAGTTATTTAGTTATTTAGTTATTTAGTTATTTAGTTATTTAGTTATTTAGTTATTTAGTTATTTAGTTATTTAGTTATTTAGTTATTTTAGTTATTTAGTTATTTAGTTATTTAGTTATTTAGTTATTTAGTTATTTAGTTATTTAGTTATTTAGTTATTTAGTTATTTAGTTATTTAGTTATTTAGTTATTTAGTTATTTAGTTTATTTAGTTATTTAGTTATTTAGTTATTTAGTTATTTAGTTATTTAGTTATTTAGTTATTTAGTTATTTAGTTATTTAGTTTATTTTAGTTATTTAGTTATTTAGTTATTTAGTTATTTAGTTATTTAGTTATTTAGTTATTTAGTTTATTTAGTTATTTAGTTATTTAGTTATTTAGTTATTTAGTTATTTAGTTATTAGTTATTAGTTATTTAGTTATTTAGTTATTTAGTTATTTAGTTATTAGTTATTTAGTTATTTAGTTATTTAGTTATTTAGTTATTTAGTTATTTAGTTATTTAGTTATTTAGTTATTTAGTTATTTAGTTATTTAGTTATTTAGTTATTTAGTTATTTAGTTATTTAGTTATTTAGTTATTTAGTTATTTAGTTATTTAGTTATTTAGTTATTTAGTTATTATTTAGTTATTTATTTAGTTATTTAGTTATTTAGTTATTTAGTTATTTAGTTATTTAGTTATTTAGTTATTTAGTTATTTAGTTATTTAGTTATTTAGTTATTTAGTTATTTAGTTATTTAGTTATTTAGTTATTGTTATTTAGTTTATTTAGTTATTTAGTTATTTAGTTATTTAGTTATTTAGTTATTTAGTTATTTAGTTATTTAGTTATTTAGTTATTTAGTTATTTAGTTATTAGTTATTTAGTTATTTAGTTATTTAGTTATTTAGTTATTTAGTTATTTAGTTATTTAGTTATTTAGTTATTTAGTTATTAGTTATTTAGTTATTTAGTTATTTAGTTATTTAGTTATTTAGTTATTTAGTTATTTAGTTATTTAGTTTATTTAGTTATTTAGTTATTTAGTTATTTAGTTATTTAGTTATTTAGTTATTTAGTTATTTAGTTATTTAGTTATTTAGTTATTTAGTTATTTAGTTATTTAGTTATTTAGTTATTTAGTTATTTAGTTATTTAGTTATTTAGTTATTAGTTTTTAGTTATTTAGTTATTTAGTTATTTAGTTATTTAGTTATTTAGTTATTTAGTTATTTAGTTATTTAGTTATTTAGTTATTTAGTTATTTAGTTATTTAGTTATTTAGTTATTTAGTTATTTAGTTATTTAGTTATTTAGTTATTTAGTTATTTAGTTATTTAGTTATTTAGTTATTTAGTTATTTAGTTATTTAGTTATTTAGTTTTTTAGTTATTTAGTTATTTAGTTATTTAGTTATTTAGTTATTTAGTTATTTAGTTATTTAGTTATTTTAGTTATTTAGTTATTTAGTTATTTAGTTATTTAGTTATTTAGTTATTTAGTTATTTAGTTATTTAGTTATTTAGTTATTTAGTTATTTAGTTATTTAGTTATTTAGTTATTTAGTTATTTAGTTATTTAGTTATTTAGTTATTTAGTTATTTAGTTATTTAGTTATTTAGTTATTTAGTTATTTAGTTATTTAGTTATTTAGTTATTTAGTTATTTAGTTATTTAGTTTAGTTTTATTAGTTATTTAGTTATTTAGTTATTTAGTTATTTAGTTATTTAGTTATTTAGTTATTTAGTTATTTTAGTTATTTAGTTATTTAGTTATTTAGTTATTTAGTTATTTAGTTATTTAGTTATTTAGTTATTTAGTTATTTAGTTATTTAGTTATTTAGTTATTTAGTTATTTAGTTATTTAGTTATTTAGTTATTTAGTTATTTAGTTATTTAGTTATTTAGTTATTTAGTTATTTAGTTATTTAGTTATTTAGTTATTTAGTTATTTAGTTATTTAGTTATTTAGTTATTTAGTTATTTAGTTATTTAGTTATTTAGTTATTTAGTTATTTAGTTATTAGTTATTTAGTTATTTAGTTATTATTTATTTAGTTATTTAGTTATTTAGTTATTTAGTTATTTAGTTATTTAGTTATTTAGTTATTTAGTTATTGTTATTTAGTTATTTAGTTATTTAGTTATTTAGTTATTTAGTTATTTAGTTATTTAGTTATTTAGTTATTTAGTTATTTAGTTATTTAGTTATTTAGTTATTTAGTTATTTAGTTATTTAGTTATTTAGTTATTTAGTTATTTAGTTATTTAGTTATTTAGTTATTTAGTTATTTAGTTATTTAGTTATTTAGTTATTTAGTTATTTAGTTATTTAGTTATTTAGTTATTTAGTTATTTAGTTATTTAGTTATTTAGTTATTTAGTTATTTAGTTATTTAGTTATTTAGTTATTTAGTTATTTAGTTATTTAGTTATTTAGTTATTTAGTTATTTTAGTTATTTAGTTATTTAGTTATTTAGTTATTTAGTTATTTAGTTATTTAGTTATTTAGTTATTTAGTTATTTAGGTTATTTAGTTATTTAGTTATTTTAGTTATTTAGTTATTTAGTTATTTAGTTATTTAGTTATTTAGTTATTTAGTTTTTTAGTTATTTAGTTATTTATTTATTTAGTTATTTAGTTATTTAGTTATTTAGTTTTTAGTTATTTAGTTATTTAGTTATTTAGTATTTAGTTATTTAGTTATTTAGTTATTTAGTTATTTAGTTATTTAGTTATTTAGTTATTTAGTTATTTAGTTATTTAGTTATTTAGTTATTTAGTTATTTAGTTAGTTTAGTTATTTAGTTATTTAGTTATTTAGTTATTTAGTTATTTAGTTATTTAGTTATTTAGTTATTTAGTTATTTAGTTATTTAGTTATTTAGTTATTTAGTTATTTATTAGTTATTTAGTTATTTAGTTATTTAGTTATTTAGTTATTTAGTTATTTAGTTATTTAGTTATTTAGTTATTTAGTTATTTAGTTATTTAGTTATTTAGTTATTTAGTTATTTAGTTTATTTAGTTATTTAGTTATTAGTTATTTAGTTATTTAGTTATTTAGTTATTTAGTTATTTAGTTATTTAGTTATTTAGTTATTTAGTTATTTAGTTATTTAGTTATTTAGTTATTTAGTTATTTAGTTATTTAGTTATTTAGTTATTTAGTTATTTAGTTATTTAGTTATTTAGTTATTTAGTTATTTAGTTATTTAGTTATTTAGTTATTTAGTTATTTAGTTATTTAGTTATTTAGTTATTTAGTTATTTAGTTATTTAGTTATTTAGTTATTTAGTTATTTAGTTATTTAGTTATTTAGTTATTTAGTTATTTAGTTATTTAGTTATTTAGTTATTTAGTTATTTAGTTATTTAGTTATTTAGTTATTTAGTTATTTAGTTATTTAGTTATTTAGTTATTTAGTTATTTAGTTATTTAGTTATTTAGTTATTTAGTTATTTAGTTATTTAGTTATTTAGTTATTTAGTTATTTAGTTATTTAGTTATTTAGTTATTTAGTTATTTAGTTATTTAGTTATTTAGTTATTTAGTTATTTAGTATTTAGTTATTTAGTTATTTAGTTATTTAGTTATTTAGTTATTTAGTTATTTAGTTATTTAGTTATTTAGTTAGTTATTTAGTTATTTAGTTATTTAGTTATTTAGTTATTTAGTTATTTAGTTATTTAGTTATTTAGTTATTTAGTTATTTAGTTATTTAGTTATTTAGTTATTTAGTTATTTAGTTATTTGGTTATTTAGTTATTTAGTTATTTAGTTATTTAGTTATTTAGTTATTTAGTTATTTAGTTATTTAGTTATTTAGTTATTTAGTTATTTAGTTATTTAGTTATTTAGTTATTTAGTTATTTAGTTATTTAGTTATTTAGTTATTTAGTTATTTAGTTATTTAGTTATTTAGTTATTTAGTTATTTAGTTATTTAGTTATTTAGTTATTTAGTTATTTAGTTATTTAGTTATTTAGTTATTTAGTTATTTAGTTATTTAGTTATTTAGTTATTTAGTTATTTAGTTATTTAGTTATTTAGTTATTTAGTTATTTAGTTATTTAGTTATTAGTTATTTAGTTATTTAGTTATTTAGTTATTTAGTTATTTAGTTATTTAGTTATTTAGTTATTTAGTTATTAGTTATTTAGTTATTTAGTTATTTAGTTATTTAGTTATTTAGTTATTTAGTTATTAGTTATTTAGTTATTTAGTTATTTAGTTATTTAGTTATTTAGTTATTTAGTTATTTAGTTATTTAGTTATTTAGTTATTTAGTTATTTAGTTATTTAGTTATTTAGTTATTTAGTTATTTAGTTATTTAGTTATTTAGTTATTTAGTTATTTAGTTATTTAGTATTTAGTTATTTAGTTATTTAGTTATTTAGTATTTAGTTATTTAGTTATTTAGTTATTTAGTTATTTAGTTATTTAGTTATTTAGTTATTTAGTTATTTAGTTATTTAGTTATTTAGTTATTTAGTTATTTAGTTATTTAGTTATTTAGTTATTTAGTTATTTAGTTATTTAGTTATTTAGTTATTTAGTTATTTAGTTATTTAGTTATTTAGTTATTTAGTTATTTAGTTATTTAGTTATTTAGTTATTTAGTTATTTAGTTATTTAGTTATTTAGTTATTTAGTTATTTAGTTATTTAGTTATTTAGTTATTTAGTTATTTAGTTTAGTTATTTAGTTATTTAGTTATTTAGTTATTTAGTTATTTAGTTATTTAGTTATTTAGTTATTTAGTTATTAGTTATTTAGTTATTTAGTTATTTAGTTATTTAGTTATTTAGTTATTTAGTTATTTAGTTATTTAGTTATTTAGTTATTTAGTTATTAGTTATTTAGTTATTTAGTTATTTAGTTATTTAGTTATTTAGTTATTTAGTTATTTAGTTATTTAGTTATTTAGTTATTTAGTTATTTAGTTATTTAGTTATTTAGTTATTTAGTTATTTAGTTATTTAGTTATTTAGTTATTTAGTTATTTAGTTATTTAGTTATTTAGTTATTTAGTTATTTAGTTATTTAGTTATTTAGTTATTTAGTTATTTAGTTATTTAGTTATTTAGTTATTTTATTATTTAGTTATTTAGTTATTTAGTTATTTAGTTATTTAGTTATTTAGTTATTTAGTTATTTAGTTATTTTAGTTATTTAGTTATTTTTTATTTAGTTATTTAGTTATTTAGTTATTTAGTTATTTAGTTATTTAGTTATTTAGTTATTTAGTTATTTAGTTATTTAGTTATTTAGTTATTTAGTTATTTAGTTATTTAGTTATTTAGTTATTTAGTTATTTAGTTATTTAGTTATTTAGTTTATTTAGTTATTTAGTTATTTAGTTATTTAGTTATTTAGTTATTTAGTTATTTAGTTATTTAGTTATTTAGTTATTTAGTTATTTAGTTATTTAGTTATTTAGTTATTTAGTTATTTAGTTATTTAGTTATTTAGTTATTTAGTTATTTAGTTATTTAGTTATTTAGTTATTTAGTTATTTAGTTATTTAGTTATTTAGTTTTTTAGTTATTTAGTTATTTAGTTATTTAGTTATTTAGTTATTTAGTTATTTAGTTATTTAGTTATTTAGTTATTTAGTTATTTAGTTATTTAGTTATTTAGTTATTTAGTTATTTAGTTATTTAGTTATTTAGTTATTTAGTTATTTAGTTATTTAGTTATTTAGTTATTTAGTTATTTAGTTATTTAGTTATTTAGTTATTTAGTTATTTAGTTATTTAGTTATTTAGTTATTTAGTTATTTAGTTATTTAGTTATTTAGTTATTTAGTTATTTAGTTATTTAGTTATTTAGTTATTTAGTTATTTAGTTATTTAGTTATTTAGTTATTTAGTTATTTAGTTATTTAGTTATTTAGTTATTTAGTTATTTAGTTATTTAGTTATTTAGTTATTTAGTTATTTTGTTATTTAGTTATTTAGTTATTTAGTTATTTAGTTATTTAGTTATTTAGTTATTTAGTTATTTAGTTATTTAGTTATTTAGTTATTTAGTTATTTAGTTATTTAGTTATTTAGTTATTTAGTTATTTAGTTATTTAGTTATTTAGTTATTTAGTTATTACTTAGTTATTTAGTTATTTAGTTATTTAGTTATTTAGTTATTTAGTTATTTAGTTATTTAGTTATTTAGTTATTTAGTTTAGTTATTTAGTTATTTAGTTATTTAGTTATTTAGTTATTTAGTTATTTAGTTATTTAGTTATTTAGTTATTTAGTTATTTAGTTATTAGTTATTTAGTTATTTAGTTATTTAGTTATTTAGTTATTTAGTTATTTAGTTATTTAGTTATTTAGTTATTTAGTTATTTAGTTATTTAGTTATTTAGTTATTTAGTTATTTAGTTATTTAGTTATTTAGTTATTTAGTTATTTAGTTATTTAGTTATTTAGTTATTTAGTTATTTAGTTATTTAGTTATTTAGTTATTTAGTTATTTAGTTATTTAGTTATTTAGTTATTTAGTTATTTAGTTATTTAGTTATTTAGTTATTTAGTTATTTAGTTATTTAGTTATTTAGTTATTTAGTTATTTAGTTATTTAGTTATTTAGTTATTTAGTTATTTAGTTATTTAGTTATTTAGTTATTTAGTTATTTAGTTATTTAGTTATTTAGTTATTTAGTTATTTAGTTATTTAGTTATTTAGTTATTTAGTTATTTAGTTATTTAGTTATTTAGTTATTTAGTTATTTAGTTATTTAGTTATTTAGTTATTTAGTTATTTAGTTATTTAGTTATTTAGTTATTTAGTTATTTAGTTATTTAGTTATTTAGTTATTTAGTTATTTAGTTATTTAGTTATTTAGTTATTTAGTTATTTAGTTATTTAGTTATTTAGTTATTTAGTTATTTAGTTATTTAGTTATTTAGTTATTTAGTTATTTAGTTATTTAGTTATTTAGTTATTTAGTTATTTAGTTATTTAGTTATTTAGTTATTTAGTTATTTAGTTATTTAGTTATTTAGTTATTTAGTTATTTAGTTATTTAGTTATTTAGTTATTTAGTTATTTAGTTATTTAGTTATTTAGTTATTTAGTTATTTAGTTATTTAGTTATTTAGTTATTTAGTTATTTAGTTATTTAGTTATTTAGTTATTTAGTTATTTAGTTATTTAGTTATTTAGTTATTTAGTTATTTAGTTATTTAGTTATTTAGTTATTTAGTTATTTAGTTATTTAGTTATTTAGTTATTTAGTTATTTAGTTATTTAGTTATTTAGTTATTTAGTTATTTAGTTATTTAGTTATTTAGTTATTTAGTTATTTAGTTATTTAGTTATTTAGTTATTTAGTTATTTAGTTATTTAGTTATTTAGTTATTTAGTTATTTAGTTATTTAGTTATTTAGTTATTTAGTTATTTAGTTATTTAGTTATTTAGTTATTTAGTTATTTAGTTATTTAGTTATTTAGTTATTTAGTTATTTAGTTATTTAGTTATTTAGTTATTTAGTTATTTAGTTATTTAGTTATTTAGTTATTTAGTTATTTAGTTATTTAGTTATTTAGTTATTTAGTTATTTAGTTATTTAGTTATTTAGTTATTTAGTTATTTAGTTATTTAGTTATTTAGTTATTTAGTTATTTAGTTATTTAGTTATTTAGTTATTTAGTTATTTAGTTATTTAGTTATTTAGTTATTTAGTTATTTAGTTATTTAGTTATTTAGTTATTTAGTTATTTAGTTATTTAGTTATTTAGTTATTTAGTTATTTAGTTATTTAGTTATTTAGTTATTTAGTTATTTAGTTATTTAGTTATTTAGTTATTTAGTTATTTAGTTATTTAGTTATTTAGTTATTTAGTTATTTAGTTATTTAGTTATTTAGTTATTTAGTTATTTAGTTATTTAGTTATTTAGTTATTTAGTTATTTAGTTATTTAGTTATTTAGTTATTTAGTTATTTAGTTATTTAGTTATTTAGTTATTTAGTTATTTAGTTATTTAGTTATTTAGTTATTTAGTTATTTAGTTATTTAGTTATTTAGTTATTTAGTTATTTAGTTATTTAGTTATTTAGTTATTTAGTTATTTAGTTATTTAGTTATTTAGTTATTTAGTTATTTAGTTATTTAGTTATTTAGTTATTTAGTTATTTAGTTATTTAGTTATTTAGTTATTTAGTTATTTAGTTATTTAGTTATTTAGTTATTTAGTTATTTAGTTATTTAGTTATTTAGTTATTTAGTTATTTAGTTATTTAGTTATTTAGTTATTTAGTTATTTAGTTATTTAGTTATTTAGTTATTTAGTTATTTAGTTATTTAGTTATTTAGTTATTTAGTTATTTAGTTATTTAGTTATTTAGTTATTTAGTTATTTAGTTATTTAGTTATTTAGTTATTTAGTTATTTAGTTATTTAGTTATTTAGTTATTTAGTTATTTAGTTATTTAGTTATTTAGTTATTTAGTTATTTAGTTATTTAGTTATTTAGTTATTTAGTTATTTAGTTATTTAGTTATTTAGTTATTTAGTTATTTAGTTATTTAGTTATTTAGTTATTTAGTTATTTAGTTATTTAGTTATTTAGTTATTTAGTTATTTAGTTATTTAGTTATTTAGTTATTTAGTTATTTAGTTATTTAGTTATTTAGTTATTTAGTTATTTAGTTATTTAGTTATTTAGTTATTTAGTTATTTAGTTATTTAGTTATTTAGTTATTTAGTTATTTAGTTATTTAGTTATTTAGTTATTTAGTTATTTAGTTATTTAGTTATTTAGTTATTTAGTTATTTAGTTATTTAGTTATTTAGTTATTTAGTTATTTAGTTATTTAGTTATTTAGTTATTTAGTTATTTAGTTATTTAGTTATTTAGTTATTTAGTTATTTAGTTATTTAGTTATTTAGTTATTTAGTTATTTAGTTATTTAGTTATTTAGTTATTTAGTTATTTAGTTATTTAGTCATTTAGTTATTTAGTTATTTAGTTATTTAGTTATTTAGTTATTTAGTTATTTAGTTATTTAGTTATTTAGTTATTTAGTTATTTAGTTATTTAGTTATTTAGTTATTTAGTTATTTAGTTATTTAGTTATTTAGTTATTTAGTTTTAGTTATTTAGTTATTTATTCATTTAGTTATTTAGTTATTTAGTTATTTAGTTATTTAGTTATTTAGTTATTTAGTTATTTAGTTATTTAGTTATTTAGTTATTTAGTTATTTAGTTATTTAGTTATTTAGTTATTTAGTTATTTAGTTATTTAGTTATTTAGTTATTTAGTTATTTAGTTATTTAGTTATTTAGTTATTTAGTTATTTAGTTATTTAGTTATTTAGTTATTTAGTTATTTAGTTATTTAGTTATTTAGTTATTTAGTTATTTAGTTATTTAGTTATTTAGTTATTTAGTTATTTAGTTATTTAGTTATTTAGTTATTTAGTTATTTAGTTATTTAGTTATTTAGTTATTTAGTTATTTAGTTATTTAGTTATTTAGTTATTTAGTTATTTAGTTATTTAGTTATTTAGTTATTTAGTTATTTAGTTATTTAGTTATTTAGTTATTTAGTTATTTAGTTATTTAGTTATTTAGTTATTTAGTTATTTAGTTATTTAGTTATTTAGTTATTTAGTTATTTAGTTATTTAGTTATTTAGTTATTTAGTTATTTAGTTATTTAGTTATTTAGTTATTTAGTTATTTAGTTATTTAGTTATTTAGTTATTTAGTTATTTAGTTATTTAGTTATTTAGTTATTTAGTTATTTAGTTATTTAGTTATTTAGTTATTTAGTTATTTAGTTATTTAGTTATTTAGTTATTTAGTTATTTAGTTATTTAGTTATTTAGTTATTTAGTTATTTAGTTATTTAGTTATTTAGTTATTTAGTTATTTAGTTATTTAGTTATTTAGTTATTTAGTTATTTAGTTATTTAGTTATTTAGTTATTTAGTTATTTAGTTATTTAGTTATTTAGTTATTTAGTTATTTAGTTATTTAGTTATTTAGTTATTTAGTTATTTAGTTATTTAGTTATTTAGTTATTTAGTTATTTAGTTATTTAGTTATTTAGTTATTTAGTTATTTAGTTATTTAGTTATTTAGTTATTTAGTTATTTAGTTATTTAGTTATTTAGTTATTTAGTTATTTAGTTATTTAGTTATTTAGTTATTTAGTTATTTAGTTATTTAGTTATTTAGTTATTTAGTTATTTAGTTATTTAGTTATTTAGTTATTTAGTTATTTAGTTATTTAGTTATTTAGTTATTTAGTTATTTAGTTATTTAGTTATTTAGTTATTTAGTTATTTAGTTATTTAGTTATTTAGTTATTTAGTTATTTAGTTATTTAGTTATTTAGTTATTTAGTTATTTAGTTATTTAGTTATTTAGTTATTTAGTTATTTAGTTATTTAGTTATTTAGTTATTTAGTTATTTAGTTATTTAGTTATTTAGTTATTTAGTTATTTAGTTATTTAGTTATTTAGTTATTTAGTTATTTAGTTATTTAGTTATTTAGTTATTTAGTTATTTAGTTATTTAGTTATTTAGTTATTTAGTTATTTAGTTATTTAGTTATTTAGTTATTTAGTTATTTAGTTATTTAGTTATTTAGTTATTTAGTTATTTAGTTATTTAGTTATTTAGTTATTTAGTTATTTAGTTATTTAGTTATTTAGTTATTTAGTTATTTAGTTATTTAGTTATTTAGTTATTTAGTTATTTAGTTATTTAGTTATTTAGTTATTTAGTTATTTAGTTATTTAGTTATTTAGTTATTTAGTTATTTAGTTATTTAGTTATTTAGTTATTTAGTTATTTAGTTATTTAGTTATTTAGTTATTTAGTTATTTAGTTATTTAGTTATTTAGTTATTTAGTTATTTAGTTATTTAGTTATTTAGTTATTTAGTTATTTAGTTATTTAGTTATTTAGTTATTTAGTTATTTAGTTATTTAGTTATTTAGTTATTTAGTTATTTAGTTATTTAGTTATTTAGTTATTTAGTTATTTAGTTATTTAGTTATTTAGTTATTTAGTTATTTAGTTATTTAGTTATTTAGTTATTTAGTTATTTAGTTATTTAGTTATTTAGTTATTTAGTTATTTAGTTATTTAGTTATTTAGTTATTTAGTTATTTAGTTATTTAGTTATTTAGTTATTTAGTTATTTAGTTATTTAGTTATTTAGTTATTTAGTTATTTAGTTATTTAGTTATTTAGTTATTTAGTTATTTAGTTATTTAGTTATTTAGTTATTTAGTTATTTAGTTATTTAGTTATTTAGTTATTTAGTTATTTAGTTATTTAGTTATTTAGTTATTTAGTTATTTAGTTATTTAGTTATTTAGTTATTTAGTTATTTAGTTATTTAGTTATTTAGTTATTTAGTTATTTAGTTATTTAGTTATTTAGTTATTTAGTTATTTAGTTATTTAGTTATTTAGTTATTTAGTTATTTAGTTATTTAGTTATTTAGTTATTTAGTTATTTAGTTATTTAGTTATTTAGTTATTTAGTTATTTAGTTATTTAGTTATTTAGTTATTTAGTTATTTAGTTATTTAGTTATTTAGTTATTTAGTTATTTAGTTATTTAGTTATTTAGTTATTTAGTTATTTAGTTATTTAGTTATTTAGTTATTTAGTTATTTAGTTATTTAGTTATTTAGTTATTTAGTTATTTAGTTATTTAGTTATTTAGTTATTTAGTTATTTAGTTATTTAGTTATTTAGTTATTTAGTTATTTAGTTATTTAGTTATTTAGTTATTTAGTTATTTAGTTATTTAGTTATTTAGTTATTTAGTTATTTAGTTATTTAGTTATTTAGTTATTTAGTTATTTAGTTATTTAGTTATTTAGTTATTTAGTTATTTAGTTATTTAGTTATTTAGTTATTTAGTTATTTAGTTATTTAGTTATTTAGTTATTTAGTTATTTAGTTATTTAGTTATTTAGTTATTTAGTTATTTAGTTATTTAGTTATTTAGTTATTTAGTTATTTAGTTATTTAGTTATTTAGTTATTTAGTTATTTAGTTATTTAGTTATTTAGTTATTTAGTTATTTAGTTATTTAGTTATTTAGTTATTTAGTTATTTAGTTATTTAGTTATTTAGTTATTTAGTTATTTAGTTATTTAGTTATTTAGTTATTTAGTTATTTAGTTATTTAGTTATTTAGTTATTTAGTTATTTAGTTATTTAGTTATTTAGTTATTTAGTTATTTAGTTATTTAGTTATTTAGTTATTTAGTTATTTAGTTATTTAGTTATTTAGTTATTTAGTTATTTAGTTATTTAGTTATTTAGTTATTTAGTTATTTAGTTATTTAGTTATTTAGTTATTTAGTTATTTAGTTATTTAGTTATTTAGTTATTTAGTTATTTAGTTATTTAGTTATTTAGTTATTTAGTTATTTAGTTATTTAGTTATTTAGTTATTTAGTTATTTAGTTATTTAGTTATTTAGTTATTTAGTTATTTAGTTATTTAGTTATTTAGTTATTTAGTTATTTAGTTATTTAGTTATTTAGTTATTTAGTTATTTAGTTATTTAGTTATTTAGTTATTTAGTTATTTAGTTATTTAGTTATTTAGTTATTTAGTTATTTAGTTATTTAGTTATTTAGTTATTTAGTTATTTAGTTATTTAGTTATTTAGTTATTTAGTTATTTAGTTATTTAGTTATTTAGTTATTTAGTTATTTAGTTATTTAGTTATTTAGTTATTTAGTTATTTAGTTATTTAGTTATTTAGTTATTTAGTTATTTAGTTATTTAGTTATTTAGTTATTTAGTTATTTAGTTATTTAGTTATTTAGTTATTTAGTTATTTAGTTATTTAGTTATTTAGTTATTTAGTTATTTAGTTATTTAGTTATTTAGTTATTTAGTTATTTAGTTATTTAGTTATTTAGTTATTTAGTTATTTAGTTATTTAGTTATTTAGTTATTTAGTTATTTAGTTATTTAGTTATTTAGTTATTTAGTTATTTAGTTATTTAGTTATTTAGTTATTTAGTTATTTAGTTATTTAGTTATTTAGTTATTTAGTTATTTAGTTATTTAGTTATTTAGTTATTTAGTTATTTAGTTATTTAGTTATTTAGTTATTTAGTTATTTAGTTATTTAGTTATTTAGTTATTTAGTTATTTAGTTATTTAGTTATTTAGTTATTTAGTTATTTAGTTATTTAGTTATTTAGTTATTTAGTTATTTAGTTATTTAGTTATTTAGTTATTTAGTTATTTAGTTATTTAGTTATTTAGTTATTTAGTTATTTAGTTATTTAGTTATTTAGTTATTTAGTTATTTAGTTATTTAGTTATTTAGTTATTTAGTTATTTAGTTATTTAGTTATTTAGTTATTTAGTTATTTAGTTATTTAGTTATTTAGTTATTTAGTTATTTAGTTATTTAGTTATTTAGTTATTTAGTTATTTAGTTATTTAGTTATTTAGTTATTTAGTTATTTAGTTATTTAGTTATTTAGTTATTTAGTTATTTAGTTATTTAGTTATTTAGTTATTTAGTTATTTAGTTATTTAGTTATTTAGTTATTTAGTTATTTAGTTATTTAGTTATTTAGTTATTTAGTTATTTAGTTATTTAGTTATTTAGTTATTTAGTTATTTAGTTATTTAGTTATTTAGTTATTTAGTTATTTAGTTATTTAGTTATTTAGTTATTTAGTTATTTAGTTATTTAGTTATTTAGTTATTTAGTTATTTAGTTATTTAGTTATTTAGTTATTTAGTTATTTAGTTATTTAGTTATTTAGTTATTTAGTTATTTAGTTATTTAGTTATTTAGTTATTTAGTTATTTAGTTATTTAGTTATTTAGTTATTTAGTTATTTAGTTATTTAGTTATTTAGTTATTTAGTTATTTAGTTATTTAGTTATTTAGTTATTTAGTTATTTAGTTATTTAGTTATTTAGTTATTTAGTTATTTAGTTATTTAGTTATTTAGTTATTTAGTTATTTAGTTATTTAGTTATTTAGTTATTTAGTTATTTAGTTATTTAGTTATTTAGTTATTTAGTTATTTAGTTATTTAGTTATTTAGTTATTTAGTTATTTAGTTATTTAGTTATTTAGTTATTTAGTTATTTAGTTATTTAGTTATTTAGTTATTTAGTTATTTAGTTATTTAGTTATTTAGTTATTTAGTTATTTAGTTATTTAGTTATTTAGTTATTTAGTTATTTAGTTATTTAGTTATTTAGTTATTTAGTTATTTAGTTATTTAGTTATTTAGTTATTTAGTTATTTAGTTATTTAGTTATTTAGTTATTTAGTTATTTAGTTATTTAGTTATTTAGTTATTTAGTTATTTAGTTATTTAGTTATTTAGTTATTTAGTTATTTAGTTATTTAGTTATTTAGTTATTTAGTTATTTAGTTATTTAGTTATTTAGTTATTTAGTTATTTAGTTATTTAGTTATTTAGTTATTTAGTTATTTAGTTATTTAGTTATTTAGTTATTTAGTTATTTAGTTATTTAGTTATTTAGTTATTTAGTTATTTAGTTATTTAGTTATTTAGTTATTTAGTTATTTAGTTATTTAGTTATTTAGTTATTTAGTTATTTAGTTATTTAGTTATTTAGTTATTTAGTTATTTAGTTATTTAGTTATTTAGTTATTTAGTTATTTAGTTATTTAGTTATTTAGTTATTTAGTTATTTAGTTATTTAGTTATTTAGTTATTTAGTTATTTAGTTATTTAGTTATTTAGTTATTTAGTTATTTAGTTATTTAGTTATTTAGTTATTTAGTTATTTAGTTATTTAGTTATTTAGTTATTTAGTTATTTAGTTATTTAGTTATTTAGTTATTTAGTTATTTAGTTATTTAGTTATTTAGTTATTTAGTTATTTAGTTATTTAGTTATTTAGTTATTTAGTTATTTAGTTATTTAGTTATTTAGTTATTTAGTTATTTAGTTATTTAGTTATTTAGTTATTTAGTTATTTAGTTATTTAGTTATTTAGTTATTTAGTTATTTAGTTATTTAGTTATTTAGTTATTTAGTTATTTAGTTATTTAGTTATTTAGTTATTTAGTTATTTAGTTATTTAGTTATTTAGTTATTTAGTTATTTAGTTATTTAGTTATTTAGTTATTTAGTTATTTAGTTATTTAGTTATTTAGTTATTTAGTTATTTAGTTATTTAGTTATTTAGTTATTTAGTTATTTAGTTATTTAGTTATTTAGTTATTTAGTTATTTAGTTATTTAGTTATTTAGTTATTTAGTTATTTAGTTATTTAGTTATTTAGTTATTTAGTTATTTAGTTATTTAGTTATTTAGTTATTTAGTTATTTAGTTATTTAGTTATTTAGTTATTTAGTTATTTAGTTATTTAGTTATTTAGTTATTTAGTTATTTAGTTATTTAGTTATTTAGTTATTTAGTTATTTAGTTATTTAGTTATTTAGTTATTTAGTTATTTAGTTATTTAGTTATTTAGTTATTTAGTTATTTAGTTATTTAGTTATTTAGTTATTTAGTTATTTAGTTATTTAGTTATTTAGTTATTTAGTTATTTAGTTATTTAGTTATTTAGTTATTTAGTTATTTAGTTATTTAGTTATTTAGTTATTTAGTTATTTAGTTATTTAGTTATTTAGTTATTTAGTTATTTAGTTATTTAGTTATTTAGTTATTTAGTTATTTAGTTATTTAGTTATTTAGTTATTTAGTTATTTAGTTATTTAGTTATTTAGTTATTTAGTTATTTAGTTATTTAGTTATTTAGTTATTTAGTTATTTAGTTATTTAGTTATTTAGTTATTTAGTTATTTAGTTATTTAGTTATTTAGTTATTTAGTTATTTAGTTATTTAGTTATTTAGTTATTTAGTTATTTAGTTATTTAGTTATTTAGTTATTTAGTTATTTAGTTATTTAGTTATTTAGTTATTTAGTTATTTAGTTATTTAGTTATTTAGTTATTTAGTTATTTAGTTATTTAGTTATTTAGTTATTTAGTTATTTAGTTATTTAGTTATTTAGTTATTTAGTTATTTAGTTATTTAGTTATTTAGTTATTTAGTTATTTAGTTATTTAGTTATTTAGTTATTTAGTTATTTAGTTATTTAGTTATTTAGTTATTTAGTTATTTAGTTATTTAGTTATTTAGTTATTTAGTTATTTAGTTATTTAGTTATTTAGTTATTTAGTTATTTAGTTATTTAGTTATTTAGTTATTTAGTTATTTAGTTATTTAGTTATTTAGTTATTTAGTTATTTAGTTATTTAGTTATTTAGTTATTTAGTTATTTAGTTATTTAGTTATTTAGTTATTTAGTTATTTAGTTATTTAGTTATTTAGTTATTTAGTTATTTAGTTATTTAGTTATTTAGTTATTTAGTTATTTAGTTATTTAGTTATTTAGTTATTTAGTTATTTAGTTATTTAGTTATTTAGTTATTTAGTTATTTAGTTATTTAGTTATTTAGTTATTTAGTTATTTAGTTATTTAGTTATTTAGTTATTTAGTTATTTAGTTATTTAGTTATTTAGTTATTTAGTTATTTAGTTATTTAGTTATTTAGTTATTTAGTTATTTAGTTATTTAGTTATTTAGTTATTTAGTTATTTAGTTATTTAGTTATTTAGTTATTTAGTTATTTAGTTATTTAGTTATTTAGTTATTTAGTTATTTAGTTATTTAGTTATTTAGTTATTTAGTTATTTAGTTATTTAGTTATTTAGTTATTTAGTTATTTAGTTATTTAGTTATTTAGTTATTTAGTTATTTAGTTATTTAGTTATTTAGTTATTTAGTTATTTAGTTATTTAGTTATTTAGTTATTTAGTTATTTAGTTATTTAGTTATTTAGTTATTTAGTTATTTAGTTATTTAGTTATTTAGTTATTTAGTTATTTAGTTATTTAGTTATTTAGTTATTTAGTTATTTAGTTATTTAGTTATTTAGTTATTTAGTTATTTAGTTATTTAGTTATTTAGTTATTTAGTTATTTAGTTATTTAGTTATTTAGTTATTTAGTTATTTAGTTATTTAGTTATTTAGTTATTTAGTTATTTAGTTATTTAGTTA
Organism: Nebria salina; assembly: GCA_944039245.1. Lineage (NCBI taxonomy): Eukaryota > Metazoa > Arthropoda > Insecta > Coleoptera > Carabidae > Nebria > Nebria salina. Next base: position 9,413 of record CALUEK010000409.1, on the reverse strand, counting down.
TTTAGTTATTTAGTTATTTAGTTATTTAGTTATTTAGTTATTTAGTTATTTAGTTATTTAGTTATTTAGTTATTTAGTTATTTAGTTATTTAGTTATTTAGTTATTTAGTTATTTAGTTATTTAGTTATTTAGTTATTTAGTTATTTAGTTATTTAGTTATTTAGTTATTTAGTTATTTAGTTATTTAGTTATTTAGTTATTTAGTTATTTAGTTATTTAGTTATTTAGTTATTTAGTTATTTAGTTATTTAGTTATTTAGTTATTTAGTTATTTAGTTATTTAGTTATTTAGTTATTTAGTTATTTAGTTATTTAGTTATTTAGTTATTTAGTTATTTAGTTATTTAGTTATTTAGTTATTTAGTTATTTAGTTATTTAGTTATTTAGTTATTTAGTTATTTAGTTATTTAGTTATTTAGTTATTTAGTTATTTAGTTATTTAGTTATTTAGTTATTTAGTTATTTAGTTATTTAGTTATTTAGTTATTTAGTTATTTAGTTATTTAGTTATTTAGTTATTTAGTTATTTAGTTATTTAGTTATTTAGTTATTTAGTTATTTAGTTATTTAGTTATTTAGTTATTTAGTTATTTAGTTATTTAGTTATTTAGTTATTTAGTTATTTAGTTATTTAGTTATTTAGTTATTTAGTTATTTAGTTATTTAGTTATTTAGTTATTTAGTTATTTAGTTATTTAGTTATTTAGTTATTTAGTTATTTAGTTATTTAGTTATTTAGTTATTTAGTTATTTAGTTATTTAGTTATTTAGTTATTTAGTTATTTAGTTATTTAGTTATTTAGTTATTTAGTTATTTAGTTATTTAGTTATTTAGTTATTTAGTTATTTAGTTATTTAGTTATTTAGTTATTTAGTTATTTAGTTATTTAGTTATTTAGTTATTTAGTTATTTAGTTATTTAGTTATTTAGTTATTTAGTTATTTAGTTATTTAGTTATTTAGTTATTTAGTTATTTAGTTATTTAGTTATTTAGTTATTTAGTTATTTAGTTATTTAGTTATTTAGTTATTTAGTTATTTAGTTATTTAGTTATTTAGTTATTTAGTTATTTAGTTATTTAGTTATTTAGTTATTTAGTTATTTAGTTATTTAGTTATTTAGTTATTTAGTTATTTAGTTATTTAGTTATTTAGTTATTTAGTTATTTAGTTATTTAGTTATTTAGTTATTTAGTTATTTAGTTATTTAGTTATTTAGTTATTTAGTTATTTAGTTATTTAGTTATTTAGTTATTTAGTTATTTAGTTATTTAGTTATTTAGTTATTTAGTTATTTAGTTATTTAGTTATTTAGTTATTTAGTTATTTAGTTATTTAGTTATTTAGTTATTTAGTTATTTAGTTATTTAGTTATTTAGTTATTTAGTTATTTAGTTATTTAGTTATTTAGTTATTTAGTTATTTAGTTATTTAGTTATTTAGTTATTTAGTTATTTAGTTATTTAGTTATTTAGTTATTTAGTTATTTAGTTATTTAGTTATTTAGTTATTTAGTTATTTAGTTATTTAGTTATTTAGTTATTTAGTTATTTAGTTATTTAGTTATTTAGTTATTTAGTTATTTAGTTATTTAGTTATTTAGTTATTTAGTTATTTAGTTATTTAGTTATTTAGTTATTTAGTTATTTAGTTATTTAGTTATTTAGTTATTTAGTTATTTAGTTATTTAGTTATTTAGTTATTTAGTTATTTAGTTATTTAGTTATTTAGTTATTTAGTTATTTAGTTATTTAGTTATTTAGTTATTTAGTTATTTAGTTATTTAGTTATTTAGTTATTTAGTTATTTAGTTATTTAGTTATTTAGTTATTTAGTTATTTAGTTATTTAGTTATTTAGTTATTTAGTTATTTAGTTATTTAGTTATTTAGTTATTTAGTTATTTAGTTATTTAGTTATTTAGTTATTTAGTTATTTAGTTATTTAGTTATTTAGTTATTTAGTTATTTAGTTATTTAGTTATTTAGTTATTTAGTTATTTAGTTATTTAGTTATTTAGTTATTTAGTTATTTAGTTATTTAGTTATTTAGTTATTTAGTTATTTAGTTATTTAGTTATTTAGTTATTTAGTTATTTAGTTATTTAGTTATTTAGTTATTTAGTTATTTAGTTATTTAGTTATTTAGTTATTTAGTTATTTAGTTATTTAGTTATTTAGTTATTTAGTTATTTAGTTATTTAGTTATTTAGTTATTTAGTTATTTAGTTATTTAGTTATTTAGTTATTTAGTTATTTAGTTATTTAGTTATTTAGTTATTTAGTTATTTAGTTATTTAGTTATTTAGTTATTTAGTTATTTAGTTATTTAGTTATTTAGTTATTTAGTTATTTAGTTATTTAGTTATTTAGTTATTTAGTTATTTAGTTATTTAGTTATTTAGTTATTTAGTTATTTAGTTATTTAGTTATTTAGTTATTTAGTTATTTAGTTATTTAGTTATTTAGTTATTTAGTTATTTAGTTATTTAGTTATTTAGTTATTTAGTTATTTAGTTATTTAGTTATTTAGTTATTTAGTTATTTAGTTATTTAGTTATTTAGTTATTTAGTTATTTAGTTATTTAGTTATTTAGTTATTTAGTTATTTAGTTATTTAGTTATTTAGTTATTTAGTTATTTAGTTATTTAGTTATTTAGTTATTTAGTTATTTAGTTATTTAGTTATTTAGTTATTTAGTTATTTAGTTATTTAGTTATTTAGTTATTTAGTTATTTAGTTATTTAGTTATTTAGTTATTTAGTTATTTAGTTATTTAGTTATTTAGTTATTTAGTTATTTAGTTATTTAGTTATTTAGTTATTTAGTTATTTAGTTATTTAGTTATTTAGTTATTTAGTTATTTAGTTATTTAGTTATTTAGTTATTTAGTTATTTAGTTATTTAGTTATTTAGTTATTTAGTTATTTAGTTATTTAGTTATTTAGTTATTTAGTTATTTAGTTATTTAGTTATTTAGTTATTTAGTTATTTAGTTATTTAGTTATTTAGTTATTTAGTTATTTAGTTATTTAGTTATTTAGTTATTTAGTTATTTAGTTATTTAGTTATTTAGTTATTTAGTTATTTAGTTATTTAGTTATTTAGTTATTTAGTTATTTAGTTATTTAGTTATTTAGTTATTTAGTTATTTAGTTATTTAGTTATTTAGTTATTTAGTTATTTAGTTATTTAGTTATTTAGTTATTTAGTTATTTAGTTATTTAGTTATTTAGTTATTTAGTTATTTAGTTATTTAGTTATTTAGTTATTTAGTTATTTAGTTATTTAGTTATTTAGTTATTTAGTTATTTAGTTATTTAGTTATTTAGTTATTTAGTTATTTAGTTATTTAGTTATTTAGTTATTTAGTTATTTAGTTATTTAGTTATTTAGTTATTTAGTTATTTAGTTATTTAGTTATTTAGTTATTTAGTTATTTAGTTATTTAGTTATTTAGTTATTTAGTTATTTAGTTATTTAGTTATTTAGTTATTTAGTTATTTAGTTATTTAGTTATTTAGTTATTTAGTTATTTAGTTATTTAGTTATTTAGTTATTTAGTTATTTAGTTATTTAGTTATTTAGTTATTTAGTTATTTAGTTATTTAGTTATTTAGTTATTTAGTTATTTAGTTATTTAGTTATTTAGTTATTTAGTTATTTAGTTATTTAGTTATTTAGTTATTTAGTTATTTAGTTATTTAGTTATTTAGTTATTTAGTTATTTAGTTATTTAGTTATTTAGTTATTTAGTTATTTAGTTATTTAGTTATTTAGTTATTTAGTTATTTAGTTATTTAGTTATTTAGTTATTTAGTTATTTAGTTATTTAGTTATTTAGTTATTTAGTTATTTAGTTATTTAGTTATTTAGTTATTTAGTTATTTAGTTATTTAGTTATTTAGTTATTTAGTTATTTAGTTATTTAGTTATTTAGTTATTTAGTTATTTAGTTATTTAGTTATTTAGTTATTTAGTTATTTAGTTATTTAGTTATTTAGTTATTTAGTTATTTAGTTATTTAGTTATTTAGTTATTTAGTTATTTAGTTATTTAGTTATTTAGTTATTTAGTTATTTAGTTATTTAGTTATTTAGTTATTTAGTTATTTAGTTATTTAGTTATTTAGTTATTTAGTTATTTAGTTATTTAGTTATTTAGTTATTTAGTTATTTAGTTATTTAGTTATTTAGTTATTTAGTTATTTAGTTATTTAGTTATTTAGTTATTTAGTTATTTAGTTATTTAGTTATTTAGTTATTTAGTTATTTAGTTATTTAGTTATTTAGTTATTTAGTTATTTAGTTATTTAGTTATTTAGTTATTTAGTTATTTAGTTATTTAGTTATTTAGTTATTTAGTTATTTAGTTATTTAGTTATTTAGTTATTTAGTTATTTAGTTATTTAGTTATTTAGTTATTTAGTTATTTAGTTATTTAGTTATTTAGTTATTTAGTTATTTAGTTATTTAGTTATTTAGTTATTTAGTTATTTAGTTATTTAGTTATTTAGTTATTTAGTTATTTAGTTATTTAGTTATTTAGTTATTTAGTTATTTAGTTATTTAGTTATTTAGTTATTTAGTTATTTAGTTATTTAGTTATTTAGTTATTTAGTTATTTAGTTATTTAGTTATTTAGTTATTTAGTTATTTAGTTATTTAGTTATTTAGTTATTTAGTTATTTAGTTATTTAGTTATTTAGTTATTTAGTTATTTAGTTATTTAGTTATTTAGTTATTTAGTTATTTAGTTATTTAGTTATTTAGTTATTTAGTTATTTAGTTATTTAGTTATTTAGTTATTTAGTTATTTAGTTATTTAGTTATTTAGTTATTTAGTTATTTAGTTATTTAGTTATTTAGTTATTTAGTTATTTAGTTATTTAGTTATTTAGTTATTTAGTTATTTAGTTATTTAGTTATTTAGTTATTTAGTTATTTAGTTATTTAGTTATTTAGTTATTTAGTTATTTAGTTATTTAGTTATTTAGTTATTTAGTTATTTAGTTATTTAGTTATTTAGTTATTTAGTTATTTAGTTATTTAGTTATTTAGTTATTTAGTTATTTAGTTATTTAGTTATTTAGTTATTTAGTTATTTAGTTATTTAGTTATTTAGTTATTTAGTTATTTAGTTATTTAGTTATTTAGTTATTTAGTTATTTAGTTATTTAGTTATTTAGTTATTTAGTTATTTAGTTATTTAGTTATTTAGTTATTTAGTTATTTAGTTATTTAGTTATTTAGTTATTTAGTTATTTAGTTATTTAGTTATTTAGTTATTTAGTTATTTAGTTATTTAGTTATTTAGTTATTTAGTTATTTAGTTATTTAGTTATTTAGTTATTTAGTTATTTAGTTATTTAGTTATTTAGTTATTTAGTTATTTAGTTATTTAGTTATTTAGTTATTTAGTTATTTAGTTATTTAGTTATTTAGTTATTTAGTTATTTAGTTATTTAGTTATTTAGTTATTTAGTTATTTAGTTATTTAGTTATTTAGTTATTTAGTTATTTAGTTATTTAGTTATTTAGTTATTTAGTTATTTAGTTATTTAGTTATTTAGTTATTTAGTTATTTAGTTATTTAGTTATTTAGTTATTTAGTTATTTAGTTATTTAGTTATTTAGTTATTTAGTTATTTAGTTATTTAGTTATTTAGTTATTTAGTTATTTAGTTATTTAGTTATTTAGTTATTTAGTTATTTAGTTATTTAGTTATTTAGTTATTAGTTATTTAGTTATTTAGTTATTTAGTTATTTAGTTATTTAGTTATTTAGTTATTTAGTTATTTAGTTATTTAGTTATTTAGTTATTTAGTTATTTAGTTATTTAGTTATTTAGTTATTTAGTTATTTAGTTATTTAGTTATTTAGTTATTTAGTTATTTAGTTATTTAGTTATTTAGTTATTTAGTTATTTAGTTATTTAGTTATTTAGTTATTTAGTTATTTAGTTATTTAGTTATTTAGTTATTTAGTTATTTAGTTATTTAGTTATTTAGTTATTTAGTTATTTAGTTATTTAGTTATTTAGTTATTTAGTTATTTAGTTATTTAGTTATTTAGTTATTTAGTTATTTAGTTATTTAGTTATTTAGTTATTTAGTTATTTAGTTATTTAGTTATTTAGTTATTTAGTTATTTAGTTATTTAGTTATTTAGTTATTTAGTTATTTAGTTATTTAGTTATTTAGTTATTTAGTTATTTAGTTATTTAGTTATTTAGTTATTTAGTTATTTAGTTATTTAGTTATTTAGTTATTTAGTTATTTAGTTATTTAGTTATTTAGTTATTTAGTTATTTAGTTATTTAGTTATTTAGTTATTTAGTTATTTAGTTATTTAGTTATTTAGTTATTTAGTTATTTAGTTATTTAGTTATTTAGTTATTTAGTTATTTAGTTATTTAGTTATTTAGTTATTTAGTTATTTAGTTATTTAGTTATTTAGTTATTTAGTTATTTAGTTATTTAGTTATTTAGTTATTTAGTTATTTAGTTATTTAGTTATTTAGTTATTTAGTTATTTAGTTATTTAGTTATTTAGTTATTTAGTTATTTAGTTATTTAGTTATTTAGTTATTTAGTTATTTAGTTATTTAGTTATTTAGTTATTAGTTATTTAGTTATTTAGTTATTTAGTTATTTAGTTATTTAGTTATTTAGTTATTTAGTTATTTAGTTATTTAGTTATTTAGTTATTTAGTTATTTAGTTATTAGTTATTTAGTTATTTAGTTATTTAGTTATTTAGTTATTTAGTTATTTAGTTATTTAGTTATTTAGTTATTTAGTTATTTAGTTATTTAGTTATTTAGTTATTTAGTTATTTAGTTATTTAGTTATTTAGTTATTTAGTTATTTAGTTATTTAGTTATTTAGTTATTTAGTTATTTAGTTATTTAGTTATTTAGTTATTTAGTTATTTAGTTATTTAGTTATTTAGTTATTTAGTTATTTAGTTATTTAGTTATTTAGTTATTTAGTTATTTAGTTATTTAGTTATTTAGTTATTTAGTTATTTAGTTATTTAGTTATTTAGTTATTTAGTTATTTAGTTATTTAGTTATTTAGTTATTTAGTTATTTAGTTATTTAGTTATTTAGTTATTTAGTTATTTAGTTATTTAGTTATTTGTTATTTAGTTATTTAGTTATTTAGTTATTTAGTTATTTAGTTATTTAGTTATTTAGTTATTTAGTTATTTAGTTATTTAGTTATTTAGTTATTTAGTTATTTAGTTATTTAGTTATTTAGTTATTTAGTTATTTAGTTATTAGTTATTTAGTTATTTAGTTATTTAGTTATTTAGTTATTTAGTTATTTAGTTATTTAGTTATTTAGTTATTTAGTTATTTAGTTATTTAGTTATTTAGTTATTTAGTTATTTAGTTATTTAGTTATTTAGTTATTTAGTTATTTAGTTATTTAGTTATTTAGTTATTTAGTTATTTAGTTATTTAGTTATTTAGTTATTTAGTTATTTAGTTATTTAGTTATTTAGTTATTTAGTTATTTAGTTATTTAGTTATTTAGTTATTTAGTTATTTAGTTATTTAGTTATTTAGTTATTTAGTTATTTAGTTATTTAGTTATTTAGTTATTTAGTTATTTAGTTATTTAGTTATTTAGTTATTTAGTTATTTAGTTATTTAGTTATTTATTTAGTTATTTAGTTATTTAGTTATTTAGTTATTTAGTTATTTAGTTATTAGTTATTTAGTTATTTAGTTATTTAGTTATTTAGTTATTTAGTTATTTAGTTATTTAGTTATTTAGTTATTTAGTTATTTAGTTATTTAGTTATTTAGTTATTTAGTTATTTAGTTATTTAGTTATTTAGTTATTTAGTTATTTAGTTATTTAGTTATTTAGTTATTTAGTTATTTAGTTATTTAGTTATTTAGTTATTTAGTTATTTAGTTATTTAGTTATTTAGTTATTTAGTTATTTAGTTATTTAGTTATTTAGTTATTTAGTTATTTAGTTATTTAGTTATTTAGTTATTTAGTTATTTAGTTATTTAGTTATTTAGTTATTTAGTTATTTAGTTATTTAGTTATTTAGTTATTTAGTTATTTAGTTATTTAGTTATTTAGTTATTTAGTTATTTAGTTATTTAGTTATTTAGTTATTTAGTTATTTAGTTATTTAGTTATTTAGTTATTTAGTTATTTAGTTATTTAGTTATTTAGTTATTTAGTTATTTAGTTATTTAGTTATTTAGTTGTTATTTAGTTATTTAGTTATTTAGTTATTTAGTTATTTAGTTATTTAGTTATTTAGTTATTTAGTTATTTAGTTATTTAGTTATTTAGTTATTTAGTTATTTAGTTATTTAGTTATTTAGTTATTTAGTTATTTAGTTATTTAGTTATTTAGTTATTTAGTTATTTAGTTATTTAGTTATTTAGTTATTTAGTTATTTAGTTATTTAGTTATTTAGTTATTTAGTTATTTAGTTATTTAGTTATTTAGTTATTTAGTTATTTAGTTATTTAGTTATTTAGTTATTTAGTTATTTAGTTATTTAGTTATTTAGTTATTTAGTTATTTAGTTATTTAGTTATTTAGTTATTTAGTTTATTTAGTTATTTAGTTATTTAGTTATTTAGTTATTTAGTTATTTAGTTATTTAGTTATTTAGTTATTTAGTTATTTAGTTATTTAGTTATTTAGTTATTTAGTTATTTAGTTATTTAGTTATTTAGTTATTTAGTTATTTAGTTATTTAGTTATTTAGTTATTTAGTTATTTAGTTATTTAGTTATTTAGTTATTTAGTTATTTAGTTATTTAGTTATTTAGTTATTTAGTTATTTAGTTATTAGTTATTTAGTTATTTAGTTATTTAGTTATTTAGTTATTTAGTTATTTAGTTATTTAGTTTATTTAGTTATTTAGTTATTTAGTTATTTAGTTATTTAGTTATTTAGTTATTTAGTTATTTAGTTATTTAGTTATTTAGTTATTTAGTTATTTAGTTATTTAGTTATTTAGTTATTTAGTTATTTAGTTATTTTTAGTTATTTAGTTATTTAGTTATTTAGTTATTTAGTTATTTAGTTATTTAGTTATTTAGTTATTTAGTTATTTAGTTATTTAGTTATTTAGTTATTTAGTTATTTAGTTATTTAGTTATTTAGTTATTTAGTTATTTAGTTATTTAGTTATTTAGTTATTTAGTTATTTAGTTATTTAGTTATTTAGTTATTTAGTTATTTAGTTATTTAGTTATTTAGTTATTTAGTTATTTAGTTATTTAGTTATTTAGTTATTTAGTTATTTAGTTATTTAGTTATTTAGTTATTTAGTTATTTAGTTATTTAGTTATTTAGTTATTTAGTTATTTAGTTATTTAGTTATTTAGTTATTTAGTTATTTAGTTATTTAGTTATTTAGTTAT
>CALUEK010000408.1:0-34051 GCA_944039245.1 Nebria salina | reverse complement strand
AACTAAACTAACTAAACTAACTAAACTAACTAAACTAACTAAACTAACTAAACTAACTAAACTAACTAAACTAACTAAACTAACTAAACTAACTAAACTAACTAAACTAACTAAACTAACTAAACTAACTAAACTAACTAAACTAACTAAACTAACTAAACTAACTAAACTAACTAAACTAACTAAACTAACTAAACTAACTAAACTAACTAAACTAACTAAACTAACTAAACTAACTAAACTAACTAAACTAACTAAACTAACTAAACTAACTAAACTAACTAAACTAACTAAACTAACTAAACTAACTAAACTAACTAAACTAACTAAACTAACTAAACTAACTAAACTAACTAAACTAACTAAACTAACTAAACTAACTAAACTAACTAAACTAACTAAACTAACTAAACTAACTAAACTAACTAAACTAACTAAACTAACTAAACTAACTAAACTAACTAAACTAACTAAACTAACTAAACTAACTAAACTAACTAAACTAACTAAACTAACTAAACTAACTAAACTAACTAAACTAACTAAACTAACTAAACTAACTAAACTAACTAAACTAACTAAACTAACTAAACTAACTAAACTAACTAAACTAACTAAACTAACTAAACTAACTAAACTAACTAAACTAACTAAACTAACTAAACTAACTAAACTAACTAAACTAACTAAACTAACTAAACTAACTAAACTAACTAAACTAACTAAACTAACTAAACTAACTAAACTAACTAAACTAACTAAACTAACTAAACTAACTAAACTAACTAAACTAACTAAACTAACTAAACTAACTAAACTAACTAAACTAACTAAACTAACTAAACTAACTAAACTAACTAAACTAACTAAACTAACTAAACTAACTAAACTAACTAAACTAACTAAACTAACTAAACTAACTAAACTAACTAAACTAACTAAACTAACTAAACTAACTAAACTAACTAAACTAACTAAACTAACTAAACTAACTAAACTAACTAAACTAACTAAACTAACTAAACTAACTAAACTAACTAAACTAACTAAACTAACTAAACTAACTAAACTAACTAAACTAACTAAACTAACTAAACTAACTAAACTAACTAAACTAACTAAACTAACTAAACTAACTAAACTAACTAAACTAACTAAACTAACTAAACTAACTAAACTAACTAAACTAACTAAACTAACTAAACTAACTAAACTAACTAAACTAACTAAACTAACTAAACTAACTAAACTAACTAAACTAACTAAACTAACTAAACTAACTAAACTAACTAAACTAACTAAACTAACTAAACTAACTAAACTAACTAAACTAACTAAACTAACTAAACTAACTAAACTAACTAAACTAACTAAACTAACTAAACTAACTAAACTAACTAAACTAACTAAACTAACTAAACTAACTAAACTAACTAAACTAACTAAACTAACTAAACTAACTAAACTAACTAAACTAACTAAACTAACTAAACTAACTAAACTAACTAAACTAACTAAACTAACGAAACTAACTAAACTAACTAAACTAACTAAACTAACTAAACTAACTAAACTAACTAAACTAACTAAACTAACTAAACTAACTAAACTAACTAAACTAACTAAACTAACTAAACTAACTAAACTAACTAAACTAACTAAACTAACTAAACTAACTAAACTAACTAAACTAACTAAACTAACTAAACTAACTAAACTAACTAAACTAACTAAACTAACTAAACTAACTAAACTAACTAAACTAACTAAACTAACTAAACTAACTAAACTAACTAAACTAACTAAACTAACTAAACTAACTAAACTAACTAAACTAACTAAACTAACTAAACTAACTAAACTAACTAAACTAACTAAACTAACTAAACTAACTAAACTAACTAAACTAACTAAACTAACTAAACTAACTAAACTAACTAAACTAACTAAACTAACTAAACTAACTAAACTAACTAAACTAACTAAACTAACTAAACTAACTAAACTAACTAAACTAACTAAACTAACTAAACTAACTAAACTAACTAAACTAACTAAACTAACTAAACTAACTAAACTAACTAAACTAACTAAACTAACTAAACTAACTAAACTAACTAAACTAACTAAACTAACTAAACTAACTAAACTAACTAAACTAACTAAACTAACTAAACTAACTAAACTAACTAAACTAACTAAACTAACTAAACTAACTAAACTAACTAAACTAACTGAACTAACTAAACTAACTAAACTAACTAAACTAACTAAACTAACTAAACTAACTAAACTAACTAAACTAACTAAACTAACTAAACTAACTAAACTAACTAAACTAACTAAACTAACTAAACTAACTAAACTAACTAAACTAACTAAACTAACTAAACTAACTAAACTAACTAAACTAACTAAACTAACTAAACTAACTAAACTAACTAAACTAACTAAACTAACTAAACTAACTAAACTAACTAAACTAACTAAACTAACTAAACTAACTAAACTAACTAAACTAACTAAACTAACTAAACTAACTAAACTAACTAAACTAACTAAACTAACTAAACTAACTAAACTAACTAAACTAACTAAACTAACTAAACTAACTAAACTAACTAAACTAACTAAACTAACTAAACTAACTAAACTAACTAAACTAACTAAACTAACTAAACTAACTAAACTAACTAAACTAACTAAACTAACTAAACTAACTAAACTAACTAAACTAACTAAACTAACTAAACTAACTAAACTAACTAAACTAACTAAACTAACTAAACTAACTAAACTAACTAAACTAACTAAACTAACTAAACTAACTAAACTAACTAAACTAACTAAACTAACTAAACTAACTAAACTAACTAAACTAACTAAACTAACTAAACTAACTAAACTAACTAAACTAACTAAACTAACTAAACTAACTAAACTAACTAAACTAACTAAACTAACTAAACTAACTAAACTAACTAAACTAACTAAACTAACTAAACTAACTAAACTAACTAAACTAACTAAACTAACTAAACTAACTAAACTAACTAAACTAACTAAACTAACTAAACTAACTAAACTAACTAAACTAACTAAACTAACTAAACTAACTAAACTAACTAAACTAACTAAACTAACTAAACTAACTAAACTAACTAAACTAACTAAACTAACTAAACTAACTAAACTAACTAAACTAACTAAACTAACTAAACTAACTAAACTAACTAAACTAACTAAACTAACTAAACTAACTAAACTAACTAAACTAACTAAACTAACTAAACTAACTAAACTAACTAAACTAACTAAACTAACTAAACTAACTAAACTAACTAAACTAACTAAACTAACTAAACTAACTAAACTAACTAAACTAACTAAACTAACTAAACTAACTAAACTAACTAAACTAACTAAACTAACTAAACTAACTAAACTAACTAAACTAACTAAACTAACTAAACTAACTAAACTAACTAAACTAACTAAACTAACTAAACTAACTAAACTAACTAAACTAACTAAACTAACTAAACTAACTAAACTAACTAAACTAACTAAACTAACTAAACTAACTAAACTAACTAAACTAACTAAACTAACTAAACTAACTAAACTAACTAAACTAACTAAACTAACTAAACTAACTAAACTAACTAAACTAACTAAACTAACTAAACTAACTAAACTAACTAAACTAACTAAACTAACTAAACTAACTAAACTAACTAAACTAACTAAACTAACTAAACTAACTAAACTAACTAAACTAACTAAACTAACTAAACTAACTAAACTAACTAAACTAAGTAAACTAACTAAACTAACTAAACTAACTAAACTAACTAAACTAACTAAACTAACTAAACTAACTAAACTAACTAAACTAACTAAACTAACTAAACTAACTAAACTAACTAAACTAACTAAACTAACTAAACTAACTAAACTAACTAAACTAACTAAACTAACTAAACTAACTAAACTAACTAAACTAACTAAACTAACTAAACTAACTAAACTAACTAAACTAACTAAACTAACTGAACTAACTAAACTAACTAAACTAACTAAACTAACTAAACTAACTAAACTAACTAAACTAACTAAACTAACTAAACTAACTAAACTAACTAAACTAACTAAACTAACTAAACTAACTAAACTAACTAAACTAACTAAACTAACTAAACTAACTAAACTAACTAAACTAACTAAACTAACTAAACTAACTAAACTAACTAAACTAACTAAACTAACTAAACTAACTAAACTAACTAAACTAACTAAACTAACTAAACTAACTAAACTAACTAAACTAACTAAACTAACTAAACTAACTAAACTAACTAAACTAACTAAACTAACTAAACTAACTAAACTAACTAAACTAACTAAACTAACTAAACTAACTAAACTAACTAAACTAACTAAACTAACTAAACTAACTAAACTAACTAAACTAACTAAACTAACTAAACTAACTAAACTAACTAAACTAACTAAACTAACTAAACTAACTAAACTAACTAAACTAACTAAACTAACTAAACTAACTAAACTAACTAAACTAACTAAACTAACTAAACTAACTAAACTAACTAAACTAACTAAACTAACTAAACTAACTAAACTAACTAAACTAACTAAACTAACTAAACTAACTAAACTAACTAAACTAACTAGACTAACTAAACTAACTAAACTAACTAAACTAACTAAACTAACTAAACTAACTAAACTAACTAAACTAACTAAACTAACTAAACTAACTAAACTAACTAAACTAACTAAACTAACTAAACTAACTAAACTAACTAAACTAACTAAACTAACTAAACTAACTAAACTAACTAAACTAACTAAACTAACTAAACTAACTAAACTAACTAAACTAACTAAACTAACTAAACTAACTAAACTAACTAAACTAACTAAACTAACTAAACTAACTAAACTAACTAAACTAACTAAACTAACTAAACTAACTAAACTAACTAAACTAACTAAACTAACTAAACTAACTAAACTAACTAAACTAACTAAACTAACTAAACTAACTAAACTAACTAAACTAACTAAACTAACTAAACTAACTAAACTAACTAAACTAACTAAACTAACTAAACTAACTAAACTAACTAAACTAACTAAACTAACTAAACTAACTAAACTAACTAAACTAACTAAACTAACTAAACTAACTAAACTAACTAAACTAACTAAACTAACTAAACTAACTAAACTAACTAAACTAACTAAACTAACTAAACTAACTAAACTAACTAAACTAACTAAACTAACTAAACTAACTAAACTAACTAAACTAACTAAACTAACTAAACTAACTAAACTAACTAAACTAACTAAACTAACTAAACTAACTAAACTAACTAAACTAACTAAACTAACTAAACTAACTAAACTAACTAAACTAACTAAACTAACTAAACTAACTAAACTAACTAAACTAACTAAACTAACTAAACTAACTAAACTAACTAAACTAACTAAACTAACTAAACTAACTAAACTAACGAAACTAACTAAACTAACTAAACTAACTAAACTAACTAAACTAACTAAACTAACTAAACTAACTAAACTAACTAAACTAACTAAACTAACTAAACTAACTAAACTAACTAAACTAACTAAACTAACTAAACTAACTAAACTAACTAAACTAACTAAACTAACTAAACTAACTAAACTAACTAAACTAACTAAACTAACTAAACTAACTAAACTAACTAAACTAACTAAACTAACTAAACTAACTAAACTAACTAAACTAACTAAACTAACTAAACTAACTAAACTAACTAAACTAGCTAAACTAACTAAACTAACTAAACTAACTAAACTAACTAAACTAACTAAACTAACTAAACTAACTAAACTAACTAAACTAACTAAACTAACTAAACTAACTAAACTAACTAAACTAACTAAACTAACTAAACTAACTAAACTAACTAAACTAACTAAACTAACTAAACTAACTAAACTAACTAAACTAACTAAACTAACTAAACTAACTAAACTAACTAAACTAACTAAACTAACTAAACTAACTAAACTAACTAAACTAACTAAACTAACTAAACTAACTAAACTAACTAAACTAACTAAACTAACTAAACTAACTAAACTAACTAAACTAACTAAACTAACTAAACTAACTAAACTAACTAAACTAACTAAACTAACTAAACTAACTAAACTAACTAAACTAACTAAACTAACTAAACTAACTAAACTAACTAAACTAACTAAACTAACTAAACTAACTAAACTGACTAAACTAACTAAACTAACTAAACTAACTAAACTAACTAAACTAACTAAACTAACTAAACTAACTAAACTAACTAAACTAACTAAACTAACTAAACTAACTAAACTAACTAAACTAACTAAACTAACTAAACTAACTAAACTAACTAAACTAACTAAACTAACTAAACTAACTAAACTAACTAAACTAACTAAACTAACTAAACTAACTAAACTAACTAAACTAACTAAACTAACTAAACTAACTAAACTAACTAAACTAACTAAACTAACTAAACTAACTAAACTAACTAAACTAACTAAACTAACTAAACTAACTAAACTAACTAAACTAACTAAACTAACTAAACTAACTAAACTAACTAAACTAACTAAACTAACTAAACTAACTAAACTAACTAAACTAACTAAACTAACTAAACTAACTAAACTAACTAAACTAACTAAACTAACTAAACTAACTAAACTAACTAAACTAACTAAACTAACTAAACTAACTAAACTAACTAAACTAACTAAACTAACTAAACTAACTAAACTAACTAAACTAACTAAACTAACTAAACTAACTAAACTAACTAAACTAACTAAACTAACTAAACTAACTAAACTAACTAAACTAACTAAACTAACTAAACTAACTAAACTAACTAAACTAACTAAACTAACTAAACTAACTAAACTAACTAAACTAACTAAACTAACTAAACTAACTAAACTAACTAAACTAACTAAACTAACTAAACTAACTAAACTAACTAAACTAACTAAACTAACTAAACTAACTAAACTAACTAAACTAACTAAACTAACTAAACTAACTAAACTAACTAAACTAACTAAACTAACTAAACTAACTAAACTAACTAAACTAACTAAACTAACTAAACTAACTAAACTAACTAAACTAACTAAACTAACTAAACTAACTAAACTAACTAAACTAACTAAACTAACTAAACTAACTAAACTAACTAAACTAACTAAACTAACTAAACTAACTAAACTAACTAAACTAACTAAACTAACTAAACTAACTAAACTAACTAAACTAACTAAACTAACTAAACTAACTAAACTAACTAAACTAACTAAACTAACTAAACTAACTAAACTAACTAAACTAACTAAACTCACTAAACTCACTAAACTAACTAAACTAACTAAACTAACTAAACTAACTAAACTAACTAAACTAACTAAACTAACTAAACTAACTAAACTAACTAAACTAACTAAACTAACTAAACTAACTAAACTAACTAAACTAACTAAACTAACTAAACTAACTAAACTAACTAAACTAACTAAACTAACTAAACTAACTAAACTAACTAAACTAACTAAACTAACTAAACTAACTAAACTAACTAAACTAACTAAACTAACTAAACTAACTAAACTAACTAAACTAACTAAACTAACTAAACTAACTAAACTAACTAAACTAACTAAACTAACTAAACTAACTAAACTAACTAAACTAACTAAACTAACTAAACTAACTAAACTAACTAAACTAACTAAACTAACTAAACTAACTAAACTAACTAAACTAACTAAACTAACTAAACTAACTAAACTAACTAAACTAACTAAACTAACTAAACTAACTAAACTAACTAAACTAACTAAACTAACTAAACTAACTAAACTAACTAAACTAACTAAACTAACTAAACTAACTAAACTAACTAAACTAACTAAACTAACTAAACTAACTAAACTAACTAAACTAACTAAACTAACTAAACTAACTAAACTAACTAAACTAACTAAACTAACTAAACTAACTAAACTAACTAAACTAACTAAACTAACTAAACTAACTAAACTAACTAAACTAACTAAACTAACTAAACTAACTAAACTAACTAAACTAACTAAACTAACTAAACTAACTAAACTAACTAAACTAACTAAACTAACTAAACTAACTAAACTAACTAAACTAACTAAACTAACTAAACTAACTAAACTAACTAAACTAACTAAACTAACTAAACTAACTAAACTAACTAAACTAACTAAACTAACTAAACTAACTAAACTAACTAAACTAACTAAACTAACTAAACTAACTAAACTAACTAAACTAACTAAACTAACTAAACTAACTAAACTAACTAAACTAACTAAACTAACTAAACTAACTAAACTAACTAAACTAACTAAACTAACTAAACTAACTAAACTAACTAAACTAACTAAACTAACTAAACTAACTAAACTAACTAAACTAACTAAACTAACTAAACTAACTAAACTAACTAAACTAACTAAACTAACTAAACTAACTAAACTAACTAAACTAACTAAACTAACTAAACTAACTAAACTAACTAAACTAACTAAACTAACTAAACTAACTAAACTAACTAAACTAACTAAACTAACTAAACTAACTAAACTAACTAAACTAACTAAACTAACTAAACTAACTAAACTAACTAAACTAACTAAACTAACTAAACTAACTAAACTAACTAAACTAACTAAACTAACTAAACTAACTAAACTAACTAAACTAACTAAACTAACTAAACTAGCTAAACTAACTAAACTAACTAAACTAACTAAACTAACTAAACTAACTAAACTAACTAAACTAACTAAACTAACTAAACTAACTAAACTAACTAAACTAACTAAACTAACTAAACTAACTAAACTAACTAAACTAACTAAACTAACTAAACTAACTAAACTAACTAAACTAACTAAACTAACTAAACTAACTAAACTAACTAAACTAACTAAACTAACTAAACTAACTAAACTAACTAAACTAACTAAACTAACTAAACTAACTAAACTAACTAAACTAACTAAACTAACTAAACTAACTAAACTAACTAAACTAACTAAACTAACTAAACTAACTAAACTAACTAAACTAACTAAACTAACTAAACTAACTAAACTAACTAAACTAACTAAACTAACTAAACTAACTAAACTAACTAAACTAACTAAACTAACTAAACTAACTAAACTAACTAAACTAACTAAACTAACTAAACTAACTAAACTAACTAAACTAACTAAACTAACTAAACTAACTAAACTAACTAAACTAACTAAACTAACTAAACTAACTAAACTAACTAAACTAACTAAACTAACTAAACTAACTAAACTAACTAAACTAACTAAACTAACTAAACTAACTAAACTAACTAAACTAACTAAACTAACTAAACTAACTAAACTAACTAAACTAACTAAACTAACTAAACTAACTAAACTAACTAAACTAACTAAACTAACTAAACTAACTAAACTAACTAAACTAACTAAACTAACTAAACTAACTAAACTAACTAAACTAACTAAACTAACTAAACTAACTAAACTAACTAAACTAACTAAACTAACTAAACTAACTAAACTAACTAAACTAACTAAACTAACTAAACTAACTAAACTAACTAAACTAACTAAACTAACTAAACTAACTAAACTAACTAAACTAACTAAACTAACTAAACTAACTAAACTAACTAAACTAACTAAACTAACTAAACTAACTAAACTAACTAAACTAACTAAACTAACTAAACTAACTAAACTAACTAAACTAACTAAACTAACTAAACTAACTAAACTAACTAAACTAACTAAACTAACTAAACTAACTAAACTAACTAAACTAACTAAACTAACTAAACTAACTAAACTAACTAAACTAACTAAACTAACTAAACTAACTAAACTAACTAAACTAACTAAACTAACTAAACTAACTAAACTAACTAAACTAACTAAACTAACTAAACTAACTAAACTAACTAAACTAACTAAACTAACTAAACTAACTAAACTAACTAAACTAACTAAACTAACTAAACTAACTAAACTAACTAAACTAACTAAACTAACTAAACTAACTAAACTAACTAAACTAACTAAACTAACTAAACTAACTAAACTAACTAAACTAACTAAACTAACTAAACTAACTAAACTAACTAAACTAACTAAACTGACTAAACTAACTAAACTAACTAAACTAACTAAACTAACTAAACTAACTAAACTAACTAAACTAACTAAACTAACTAAACTAACTAAACTAACTAAACTAACTAAACTAACTAAACTAACTAAACTAACTAAACTAACTAAACTAACTAAACTAACTAAACTAACTAAACTAACTAAACTAACTAAACTAACTAAACTAACTAAACTAACTAAACTAACTAAACTAACTAAACTAACTAAACTAACTAAACTAACTAAACTAACTAAACTAACTAAACTAACTAAACTAACTAAACTAACTAAACTAACTAAACTAACTAAACTAACTAAACTAACTAAACTAACTAAACTAACTAAACTAACTAAACTAACTAAACTAACTAAACTAACTAAACTAACTAAACTAACTAAACTAACTAAACTAACTAAACTAACTAAACTAACTAAACTAACTAAACTAACTAAACTAACTAAACTAACTAAACTAACTAAACTAACTAAACTAACTAAACTAACTAAACTAACTAAACTAACTAAACTAACTAAACTAACTAAACTAACTAAACTAACTAAACTAACTAAACTAACTAAACTAACTAAACTAACTAAACTAACTAAACTAACTAAACTAACTAAACTAACTAAACTAACTAAACTAACTAAACTAACTAAACTAACTAAACTAACTAAACTAACTAAACTAACTAAACTAACTAAACTAACTAAACTAACTAAACTAACTAAACTAACTAAACTAACTAAACTAACTAAACTAACTAAACTAACTAAACTAACTAAACTAACTAAACTAACTAAACTAACTAAACTAACTAAACTAACTAAACTAACTAAACTAACTAAACTAACTAAACTAACTAAACTAACTAAACTAACTAAACTAACTAAACTAACTAAACTAACTAAACTAACTAAACTAACTAAACTAACTAAACTAACTAAACTAACTAAACTAACTAAACTAACTAAACTAACTAAACTAACTAAACTAACTAAACTAACTAAACTAACTAAACTAACTAAACTAACTAAACTAACTAAACTAACTAAACTAACTAAACTAACTAAACTAACTAAACTAACTAAACTAACTAAACTAACTAAACTAACTAAACTAACTAAACTAACTAAACTAACTAAACTAACTAAACTAACTAAACTAACTAAACTAACTAAACTAACTAAACTAACTAAACTAACTAAACTAACTAAACTAACTAAACTAACTAAACTAACTAAACTAACTAAACTAACTAAACTAACTAAACTAACTAAACTAACTAAACTAACTAAACTAACTAAACTAACTAAACTAACTAAACTAACTAAACTAACTAAACTAACTAAACTAACTAAACTAACTAAACTAACTAAACTAACTAAACTAACTAAACTAACTAAACTAACTAAACTAACTAAACTAACTAAACTAACTAAACTAACTAAACTAACTAAACTAACTAAACTAACTAAACTAACTAAACTAACTAAACTAACTAAACTAACTAAACTAACTAAACTAACTAAACTAACTAAACTAACTAAACTAACTAAACTAACTAAACTAACTAAACTAACTAAACTAACTAAACTAACTAAACTAACTAAACTAACTAAACTAACTAAACTAACTAAACTAACTAAACTAACTAAACTAACTAAACTAACTAAACTAACTAAACTAACTAAACTAACTAAACTAACTAAACTAACTAAACTAACTAAACTAACTAAACTAACTAAACTAACTAAACTAACTAAACTAACTAAACTAACTAAACTAACTAAACTAACTAAACTAACTAAACTAACTAAACTAACTAAACTAACTAAACTAACTAAACTAACTAAACTAACTAAACTAACTAAACTAACTAAACTAACTAAACTAACTAAACTAACTAAACTAACTAAACTAACTAAACTAACTAAACTAACTAAACTAACTAAACTAACTAAACTAACTAAACTAACTAAACTAACTAAACTAACTAAACTAACTAAACTAACTAAACTAACTAAACTAACTAAACTAACTAAACTAACTAAACTAACTAAACTAACTAAACTAACTAAACTAACTAAACTAACTAAACTAACTAAACTAACTAAACTAACTAAACTAACTAAACTAACTAAACTAACTAAACTAACTAAACTAACTAAACTAACTAAACTAACTAAACTAACTAAACTAACTAAACTTAACTAAACTAACTAAACTAACTAAACTAACTAAACTAACTAAACTAACTAAACTAACTAAACTAACTAAACTAACTAAACTAACTAAACTAACTAAACTAACTAAACTAACTAAACTAACTAAACTAACTAAACTAACTAAACTAACTAAACTAACTAAACTAACTAAACTAACTAAACTAACTAAACTAACTAAACTAACTAAACTAACTAAACTAACTAAACTAACTAAACTAACTAAACTAACTAAACTAACTAAACTAACTAAACTAACTAAACTAACTAAACTAACTAAACTAACTAAACTAACTAAACTAACTAAACTAACTAAACTAACTAAACTAACTAAACTAACTAAACTAACTAAACTAACTAAACTAACTAAACTAACTAAACTAACTAAACTAACTAAACTAACTAAACTAACTAAACTAACTAAACTAACTAAACTAACTAAACTAACTAAACTAACTAAACTAACTAAACTAACTAAACTAACTAAACTAACTAAACTAACTAAACTAACTAAACTAACTAAACTAACTAAACTAACTAAACTAACTAAACTAACTAAACTAACTAAACTAACTAAACTAACTAAACTAACTAAACTAACTAAACTAACTAAACTAACTAAACTAACTAAACTAACTAAACTAACTAAACTAACTAAACTAACTAAACTAACTAAACTAACTAAACTAACTAAACTAACTAAACTAACTAAACTAACTAAACTAACTAAACTAACTAAACTAACTAAACTAACTAAACTAACTAAACTAACTAAACTAACTAAACTAACTAAACTAACTAAACTAACTAAACTAACTAAACTAACTAAACTAACTAAACTAACTAAACTAACTAAACTAACTAGACTAACTAAACTAACTAAACTAACTAAACTAACTAAACTAACTAAACTAACTAAACTAACTAAACTAACTAAACTAACTAAACTAACTAAACTAACTAAACTAACTAAACTAACTAAACTAACTAAACTAACTAAACTAACTAAACTAACTAAACTAACTAAACTAACTAAACTAACTAAACTAACTAAACTAACTAAACTAACTAAACTAACTAAACTAACTAAACTAACTAAACTAACTAAACTAACTAAACTAACTAAACTAACTAAACTAACTAAACTAACTAAACTAACTAAACTAACTAAACTAACTAAACTAACTAAACTAACTAAACTAACTAAACTAACTAAACTAACTAAACTAACTAAACTAACTAAACTAACTAAACTAACTAAACTAACTAAACTAACTAAACTAACTAAACTAACTAAACTAACTAAACTAACTAAACTAACTAAACTAACTAAACTAACTAAACTAACTAAACTAACTAAACTAACTAAACTAACTAAACTAACTAAACTAACTAAACTAACTAAACTAACTAAACTAACTAAACTAACTAAACTAACTAAACTAACTAAACTAACTAAACTAACTAAACTAACTAAACTAACTAAACTAACTAAACTAACTAAACTAACTAAACTAACTAAACTAACTAAACTAACTAAACTAACTAAACTAACTAAACTAACTAAACTAACTAAACTAACTAAACTAACTAAACTAACTAAACTAACTAAACTAACTAAACTAACTAAACTAACTAAACTAACTAAACTAACTAAACTAACTAAACTAACTAAACTAACTAAACTAACTAAACTAACTAAACTAACTAAACTAACTAAACTAACTAAACTAACTAAACTAACTAAACTAACTAAACTAACTAAACTAACTAAACTAACTAAACTAACTAAACTAACTAAACTAACTAAACTAACTGAACTAACTAAACTAACTAAACTAACTAAACTAACTAAACTAACTAAACTAACTAAACTAACTAAACTAACTAAACTAACTAAACTAACTAAACTAACTAAACTAACTAAACTAACTAAACTAACTAAACTAACTAAACTAACTAAACTAACTAAACTAACTAAACTAACTAAACTAACTAAACTAACTAAACTAACTAAACTAACTAATCTAACTAAACTAACTAAACTAACTAAACTAACTAAACTAACTAAACTAACTAAACTAACTAAACTAACTAAACTAACTAAACTAACTAAACTAACTAAACTAACTAAACTAACTAAACTAACTAAACTAACTAAACTAACTAAACTAACTAAACTAACTAAACTAACTAAACTAACTAAACTAACTAAACTAACTAAACTAACTAAACTAACTAAACTAACTAAACTAACTAAACTAACTAAACTAACTAAACTAACTAAACTAACTAAACTAACTAAACTAACTAAACTAACTAAACTAACTAAACTAACTAAACTAACTAAACTAACTAAACTAACTAAACTAACTAAACTAACTAAACTAACTAAACTAACTAAACTAACTAAACTAACTAAACTAACTAAACTAACTAAACTAACTAAACTAACTAAACTAACTAAACTAACTAAACTAACTAAACTAACTAAACTAACTAAACTAACTAAACTAACTAAACTAACTAAACTAACTAAACTAACTAAACTAACTAAACTAACTAAACTAACTAAACTAACTAAACTAACTAAACTAACTAAACTAACTAAACTAACTAAACTAACTAAACTAACTAAACTAACTAAACTAACTAAACTAACTAAACTAACTAAACTAACTAAACTAACTAAACTAACTAAACTAACTAAACTAACTAAACTAACTAAACTAACTAAACTAACTAAACTAACTAAACTAACTAAACTAACTAAACTAACTAAACTAACTAAACTAACTAAACTAACTAAACTAACTAAACTAACTAAACTAACTAAACTAACTAAACTAACTAAACTAACTAAACTAACTAAACTAACTAAACTAACTAAACTAACTAAACTAACTAAACTAACTAAACTAACTAAACTAACTAAACTAACTAAACTAACTAAACTAACTAAACTAACTAAACTAACTAAACTAACTAAACTAACTAAACTAACTAAACTAACTAAACTAACTAAACTAACTAAACTAACTAAACTAACTAAACTAACTAAACTAACTAAACTAACTAAACTAACTAAACTAACTAAACTAACTAAACTAACTAAACTAACTAAACTAACTAAACTAACTAAAATAACTAAACTAACTAAACTAACTAAACTAACTAAACTAACTAAACTAACTAAACTAACTAAACTAACTAAACTAACTAAACTAACTAAACTAACTAAACTAACTAAACTAACTAAACTAACTAAACTAACTAAACTAACTAAACTAACTAAACTAACTAAACTAACTAAACTAACTAAACTAACTAAACTAACTAAACTAACTAAACTAACTAAACTAACTAAACTAACTAAACTAACTAAACTAACTAAACTAACTAAACTAACTAAACTAACTAAACTAACTAAACTAACTAAACTAACTAAACTAACTAAACTAACTAAACTAACTAAACTAACTAAACTAACTAAACTAACTAAACTAACTAAACTAACTAAACTAACTAAACTAACTAAACTAACTAAACTAACTAAACTAACTAAACTAACTATACTAACTAAACTAACTAAACTAACTAAACTAACTAAACTAACTAAACTAACTAAACTAACTAAACTAACTAAACTAACTAAACTAACTAAACTAACTAAACTAACTAAACTAACTAAACTAACTAAACTAACTAAACTAACTAAACTAACTAAACTAACTAAACTAACTAAACTAACTAAACTAACTAAACTAACTAAACTAACTAAACTAACTAAACTAACTAAACTAACTAAACTAACTAAACTAACTAAACTAACTAAACTAACTAAACTAACTAAACTAACTAAACTAACTAAACTAACTAAACTAACTAAACTAACTAAACTAACTAAACTAACTAAACTAACTAAACTAACTAAACTAACTAAACTAACTAAACTAACTAAACTAACTAAACTAACTAAACTAACTAAACTAACTAAACTAACTAAACTAACTAAACTAACTAAACTAACTAAACTAACTAAACTAACTAAACTAACTAAACTAACTAAACTAACTAAACTAACTAAACTAACTAAACTAACTAAACTAACTAAACTAACTAAACTAACTAAACTAACTAAACTAACTAAACTAACTAAACTAACTAAACTAACTAAACTAACTAAACTAACTAAACTAACTAAACTAACTAAACTAACTAAACTAACTAAACTAACTAAACTAACTAAACTAACTAAACTAACTAAACTAACTAAACTAACTAAACTAACTAAACTAACTAAACTAACTAAACTAACTAAACTAACTAAACTAACTAAACTAACTAAACTAACTAAACTAACTAAACTAACTAAACTAACTAAACTAACTAAACTAACTAAACTAACTAAACTAACTAAACTAACTAAACTAACTAAACTAACTAAACTAACTAAACTAACTAAACTAACTAAACTAACTAAACTAACTAAACTAACTAAACTAACTAAACTAACTAAACTAACTAAACTAACTAAACTAACTAAACTAACTAAACTAACTAAAGTAACTAAACTAACTAAACTAACTAAACTAACTAAACTAACTAAACTAACTAAACTAACTAAACTAACTAAACTAACTAAACTAACTAAACTAACTAAACTAACTAAACTAACTAAACTAACTAAACTAACTAAACTAACTAAACTAACTAAACTAACTAAACTAACTAAACTAACTAAACTAACTAAACTAACTAAACTAACTAAACTAACTAAACTAACTAAACTAACTAAACTAACTAAACTAACTAAACTAACTAAACTAACTAAACTAACTAAACTAACTAAACTAACTAAACTAACTAAACTAACTAAACTAACTAAACTAACTAAACTAACTAAACTAACTAAACTAACTAAACTAACTAAACTAACTAAACTAACTAAACTAACTAAACTAACTAAACTAACTAAACTAACTAAACTAACTAAACTAACTAAACTAACTAAACTAACTAAACTAACTAAACTAACTAAACTAACTAAACTAACTAAACTAACTAAACTAACTAAACTAACTAAACTAACTAAACTAACTAAACTAACTAAACTAACTAAACTAACTAAACTAACTAAACTAACTAAACTAACTAAACTAACTAAACTAACTAAACTAACTAAACTAACTAAACTAACTAAACTAACTAAACTAACTAAACTAACTAAACTAACTAAACTAACTAAACTAACTAAACTAACTAAACTAACTAAACTAACTAAACTAACTAAACTAACTAAACTAACTAAACTAACTAAACTAACTAAACTAACTAAACTAACTAAACTAACTAAACTAACTAAACTAACTAAACTAACTAAACTAACTAAACTAACTAAACTAACTAAACTAACTAAACTAACTAAACTAACTAAACTAACTAAACTAACTAAACTAACTAAACTAACTAAACTAACTAAACTAACTAAACTAACTAAACTAACTGAACTAACTAAACTAACTAAACTAACTAAACTAACTAAACTAACTAAACTAACTAAACTAACTAAACTAACTAAACTAACTAAACTAACTAAACTAACTAAACTAACTAAACTAACTAAACTAACTAAACTAACTAAACTAACTAAACTAACTAAACTAACTAAACTAACTAAACTAACTAAACTAACTAAACTAACTAAACTAACTAAACTAACTAAACTAACTAAACTAACTAAACTAACTAAACTAACTAAACTAACTAAACTAACTAAACTAACTAAACTAACTAAACTAACTAAACTAACTAAACTAACTAAACTAACTAAACTAACTAAACTAACTAAACTAACTAAACTAACTAAACTAACTAAACTAACTAAACTAACTAAACTAACTAAACTAACTAAACTAACTAAACTAACTAAACTAACTAAACTAACTAAACTAACTAAACTAACTAAACTAACTAAACTAACTAAACTAACTAAACTAACTAAACTAACTAAACTAACTAAACTAACTAAACTAACTAAACTAACTAAACTAACTAAACTAACTAAACTAACTAAACTAACTAAACTAACTAAACTAAGTAAACTAACTAAACTAACTAAACTAACTAAACTAACTAAACTAACTAAACTAACTAAACTAACTAAACTAACTAAACTAACTAAACTAACTAAACTAACTAAACTAACTAAACTAACTAAACTAACTAAACTAACTAAACTAACTAAACTAACTAAACTAACTAAACTAACTAAACTAACTAAACTAACTAAACTAACTAAACTAACTAAACTAACTAAACTAACTAAACTAACTAAACTAACTAAACTAACTAAACTAACTAAACTAACTAAACTAACTAAACTAACTAAACTAACTAAACTAACTAAACTAACTAAACTAACTAAACTAACTAAACTAACTAAACTAACTAAACTAACTAAACTAACTAAACTAACTAAACTAACTAAACTAACTAAACTAACTAAACTAACTAAACTAACTAAACTAACTAAACTAACTAAACTAACTAAACTAACTAAACTAACTAAACTAACTAAACTAACTAAACTAACTAAACTAACTAAACTAACTAAACTAACTAAACTAGCTAAACTAACTAAACTAACTAAACTAACTAAACTAACTAAACTAACTAAACTAACTAAACTAACTAAACTAACTAAACTAACTAAACTAACTAAACTAACTAAACTAACTAAACTAACTAAACTAACTAAACTAACTAAACTAACTAAACTAACTAAACTAACTAAACTAACTAAACTAACTAAACTAACTAAACTAACTAAACTAACTAAACTAACTAAACTAGCTAAACTAACTAAACTAACTAAACTAACTAAACTAACTAAACTAACTAAACTAACTAAACTAACTAAACTAACTAAACTAACTAAACTAACTAAACTAACTAAACTAACTAAACTAACTAAACTAACTAAACTAACTAAACTAACTAAACTAACTAAACTAACTAAACTAACTAAACTAACTAAACTAACTAAACTAACTAAACTAACTAAACTAACTAAA
This sequence comes from Nebria salina, assembly GCA_944039245.1. NCBI lineage: Eukaryota > Metazoa > Arthropoda > Insecta > Coleoptera > Carabidae > Nebria > Nebria salina. The sequence continues at coordinate 14,441 of CALUEK010000408.1, read as the reverse complement.
CTAACTAAACTAACTAAACTAACTAAACTAACTAAACTAACTAAACTAACTAAACTAACTAAACTAACTAAACTAACTAAACTAACTAAACTAACTAAACTAACTAAACTAACTAAACTAACTAAACTAACTAAACTAACTAAACTAACTAAACTAACTAAACTAACTAAACTAACTAAACTAACTAAACTAACTAAACTAACTAAACTAACTAAACTAACTAAACTAACTAAACTAACTAAACTAACTAAACTAACTAAACTAACTAAACTAACTAAACTAACTAAACTAACTAAACTAACTAAACTAACTAAACTAACTAAACTAACTAAACTAACTAAACTAACTAAACTAACTAAACTAACTAAACTAACTAAACTAACTAAACTAACTAAACTAACTAAACTAACTAAACTAACTAAACTAACTAAACTAACTAAACTAACTAAACTAACTAAACTAACTAAACTAACTAAACTAACTAAACTAACTAAACTAACTAAACTAACTAAACTAACTAAACTAACTAAACTAACTAAACTAACTAAACTAACTAAACTAACTAAACTAACTAAACTAACTAAACTAACTAAACTAACTAAACTAACTAAACTAACTAAACTAACTAAACTAACTAAACTAACTAAACTAACTAAACTAACTAAACTAACTAAACTAAACTAACTAAACTAACTAAACTAACTAAACTAACTAAACTAACTAAACTAACTAAACTAACTAAACTAACTAAACTAACTAAACTAACTAAACTAACTAAACTAACTAAACTAACTAAACTAACTAAACTAACTAAACTAACTAAACTAACTAAACTAACTAAACTAACTAAACTAACTAAACTAACTAAACTAACTAAACTAACTAAACTAACTAAACTAACTAAACTAACTAAACTAACTAAACTAACTAAACTAACTAAACTAACTAAACTAACTAAACTAACTAAACTAACTAAACTAACTAAACTAACTAAACTAACTAAACTAACTAAACTAACTAAACTAACTAAACTAACTAAACTAACTAAACTAACTAAACTAACTAAACTAACTAAACTAACTAAACTAACTAAACTAACTAAACTAACTAAACTAACTAAACTAACTAAACTAACTAAACTAACTAAACTAACTAAACTAACTAAACTAACTAAACTAACTAAACTAACTAAACTAACTAAACTAACTAAACTAACTAAACTAACTAAACTAACTAAACTAACTAAACTAACTAAACTAACTAAACTAACTAAACTAACTAAACTAACTAAACTAACTAAACTAACTAAACTAACTAAACTAACTAAACTAACTAAACTAACTAAACTAACTAAACTAACTAAACTAACTAAACTAACTAAACTGACTAAACTAACTAAACTAACTAAACTAACTAAACTAACTAAACTAACTAAACTAACTAAACTAACTAAACTAACTAAACTAACTAAACTAACTAAACTAACTAAACTAACTAAACTAACTAAACTAACTAAACTAACTAAACTAACTAAACTAACTAAACTAACTAAACTAACTAAACTAACTAAACTAACTAAACTAACTAAACTAACTAAACTAACTAAACTAACTAAACTAACTAAACTAACTAAACTAACTAAACTAACTAAACTAACTAAACTAACTAAACTAACTAAACTAACTAAACTAACTAAACTAACTAAACTAACTAAACTAACTAAACTAACTAAACTAACTAAACTAACTAAACTAACTAAACTAACTAAACTAACTAAACTAACTAAACTAACTAAACTAACTAAACTAACTAAACTAACTAAACTAACTAAACTAACTAAACTAACTAAACTAACTAAACTAACTAAACTAACTAAACTAACTAAACTAACTAAACTAACTAAACTAACTAAACTAACTAAACTAACTAAACTAACTAAACTAACTAAACTAACTAAACTAACTAAACTAACTAAACTAACTAAACTAACTAAACTAACTAAACTAACTAAACTAACTAAACTAACTAAACTAACTAAACTAACTAAACTAACTAAACTAACTAAACTAACTAAACTAACTAAACTAACTAAACTAACTAAACTAACTAAACTAACTAAACTAACTAAACTAACTAAACTAACTAAACTAACTAAACTAACTAAACTAACTAAAGTAACTAAACTAACTAAACTAACTAAACTAACTAAACTAACTAAACTAACTAAACTAACTAAACTAACTAAACTAACTAAACTAACTAAACTAACTAAACTAACTAAACTAACTAAACTAACTAAACTAACTAAACTAACTAAACTAACTAAACTAACTAAACTAACTAAACTAACTAAACTGACTAAACTAACTAAACTAACTAAACTAACTAAACTAACTATACTAACTAAACTAACTAAACTAACTAAACTAACTAAACTAACTAAACTAACTAAACTAACTAAACTAACTAAACTAACTAAACTAACTAAACTAACTAAACTAACTAAACTAACTAAACTAACTAAACTAACTAAACTAACTAAACTAACTAAACTAACTAAACTAACTAAACTAACTAAACTAACTAAACTAACTAAACTAACTAAACTAACTAAACTAACTAAACTAACTAAACTAACTAAACTAACTAAACTAACTAAACTAACTAAACTAACTAAACTAACTAAACTAACTAAACTAACTAAACTAACTAAACTAACTAAACTAACTAAACTAACTAAACTAACTAAACTAACTAAACTAACTAAACTAACTAAACTAACTAAACTAACTAAACTAACTAAACTAACTAAACTAACTAAACTAACTAAACTAACTAAACTAACTAAACTAACTAAACTAACTAAACTAACTAAACTAACTAAACTAACTAAACTAACTAAACTAACTAAACTAACTAAACTAACTAAACTAACTAAACTAACTAAACTAACTAAACTAACTAAACTAACTAAACTAACTAAACTAACTAAACTAACTAAACTAACTAAACTAACTAAACTAACTAAACTAACTAAACTAACTAAACTAACTAAACTAACTAAACTAACTAAACTAACTAAACTAACTAAACTAACTAAACTAACTAAACTAACTAAACTAACTAAACTAACTAAACTAACTAAACTAACTAAACTAACTAAACTAACTAAACTAACTAAACTAACTAAACTAACTAAACTAACTAAACTAACTAAACTAACTAAACTAACTAAACTAACTAAACTAACTAAACTAACTAAACTAACTAAACTAACTAAACTAACTAAACTAACTAAACTAACTAAACTAACTAAACTAACTAAACTAACTAAACTAACTAAACTAACTAAACTAACTAAACTAACTAAACTAACTAAACTAACTAAACTAACTAAACTAACTAAACTAACTAAACTAACTAAACTAACTAAACTAACTAAACTAACTAAACTAACTAAACTAACTAAACTAACTAAACTAACTAAACTAACTAAACTAACTAAACTAACTAAACTAACTAAACTAACTAAACTAACTAAACTAACTAAACTAACTAAACTAACTAAACTAACTAAACTAACTAAACTAACTAAACTAACTAAACTAACTAAACTAACTAAACTAACTAAACTAACTAAACTAACTAAACTAACTAAACTAACTAAACTAACTAAACTAACTAAACTAACTAAACTAACTAAACTAACTAAACTAACTAAACTAACTAAACTAACTAAACTAACTAAACTAACTAAACTAACTAAACTAACTAAACTAACTAAACTAACTAAACTAACTAAACTAACTAAACTAACTAAACTAACTAAACTAACTAAACTAACTAAACTAACTAAACTAACTAAACTAACTAAACTAACTAAACTAACTAAACTAACTAAACTAACTAAACTAACTAAACTAACTAAACTAACTAAACTAACTAAACTAACTAAACTAACTAAACTAACTAAACTAACTAAACTAACTAAACTAACTAAACTAACTAAACTAACTAAACTAACTAAACTAACTAAACTAACTAAACTAACTAAACTAACTAAACTAACTAAACTAACTAAACTAACTAAACTAACTAAACTAACTAAACTAACTAAACTAACTAAACTAACTAAACTAACTAAACTAACTAAACTAACTAAACTAACTAAACTAACTAAACTAACTAAACTAACTAAACTAACTAAACTAACTAAACTAACTAAACTAACTAAACTAACTAAACTAACTAAACTAACTAAACTAACTAAACTAACTAAACTAACTAAACTAACTAAACTAACTAAACTAACTAAACTAACTAAACTAACTAAACTAACTAAACTAACTAAACTAACTAAACTAACTAAACTAACTAAACTAACTAAACTAACTAAACTAACTAAACTAACTAAACTAACTAAACTAACTAAACTAACTAAACTAACTAAACTAAGTAAACTAACTAAACTAACTAAACTAACTAAACTAACTAAACTAACTAAACTAACTAAACTAACTAAACTAACTAAACTAACTAAACTAACTAAACTAACTAAACTAACTAAACTAACTAAACTAACTAAACTAACTAAACTAACTAAACTAACTAAACTAACTAAACTAACTAAACTAACTAAACTAACTAAACTAACTAAACTAACTAAACTAACTAAACTAACTAAACTAACTAAACTAACTAAACTAACTAAACTAACTAAACTAACTAAACTAACTAAACTAACTAAACTAACTAAACTAACTAAACTAACTAAACTAACTAAACTAACTAAACTAACTAAACTAACTAAACTAACTAAACTAACTAAACTAACTAAACTAACTAAACTAACTAAACTAACTAAACTAACTAAACTAACTAAACTAACTAAACTAACTAAACTAACTAAACTAACGAAACTAACTAAACTAACTAAACTAACTAAACTAACTAAACTAACTAAACTAACTAAACTAACTAAACTAACTAAACTAACTAAACTAACTAAACTAACTAAACTAACTAAACTAACTAAACTAACTAAACTAACTAAACTAACTAAACTAACTAAACTAACTAAACTAACTAAACTAACTAAACTAACTAAACTAACTAAACTAACTAAACTAACTAAACTAACTAAACTAACTAAACTAACTAAACTAACTAAACTAACTAAACTAACTAAACTAACTAAACTAACTAAACTAACTAAACTAACTAAACTAACTAAACTAACTAAACTAACTAAACTAACTAAACTAACTAAACTAACTAAACTAACTAAACTAACTAAACTAACTAAACTAACTAAACTAACTAAACTAACTAAACTAACTAAACTAACTAAACTAACTAAACTAACTAAACTAACTAAACTAACTAAACTAACTAAACTAACTAAACTAACTAAACTAACTAAACTAACTAAACTAACTAAACTAACTAAACTAACTAAACTAACTAAACTAACTAAACTAACTAAACTAACTAAACTAACTAAACTAACTAAACTAACTAAACTAACTAAACTAACTAAACTAACTAAACTAACTAAACTAACTAAACTAACTAAACTAACTAAACAACTAAACTAACTAAACTAACTAAACTAACTAAACTAACTAAACTAACTAAACTAACTAAACTAACTAAACTAACTAAACTAACTAAACTAACTAAACTAACTAAACTAACTAAACTAACTAAACTAACTAAACTAACTAAACTAACTAAACTAACTAAACTAACTAAACTAACTAAACTAACTAAACTAACTAAACTAACTAAACTAACTAAACTAACTAAACTAACTAAACTAACTAAACTAACTAAACTAACTAAACTAACTAAACTAACTAAACTAACTAAACTAACTAAACTAACTAAACTAACTAAACTAACTAAACTAACTAAACTAACTAGACTAACTAAACTAACTAAACTAACTAAACTAACTAAACTAACTAAACTAACTAAACTAACTAAACTAACTAAACTAACTAAACTAACTAAACTAACTAAACTAACTAAACTAACTAAACTAACTAAACTAACTAAACTAACTAAACTAACTAAACTAACTAAACTAACTAAACTAACTAAACTAACTAAACTAACTAAACTAACTAAACTAACTAAACTAACTAAACTAACTAAACTAACTAAACTAACTAAACTAACTAAACTAACTAAACTAACTAAACTAACTAAACTAACTAAACTAACTAAACTAACTAAACTAACTAAACTAACTAAACTAACTAAACTAACTAAACTAACTAAACTAACTAAACTAACTAAACTAACTGAACTAACTAAACTAACTAAACTAACTAAACTAACTAAACTAACTAAACTAACTAAACTAACTAAACTAACTAAACTAACTAAACTAACTAAACTAACTAAACTAACTAAACTAACTAAACTAACTAAACTAACTAAACTAACTAAACTAACTAAACTAACTAAACTAACTAAACTAACTAAACTAACTAAACTAACTAAACTAACTAAACTAACTAAACTAACTAAACTAACTAAACTAACTAAACTAACTAAACTAACTAAACTAACTAAACTAACTAAACTAACTAAACTAACTAAACTAACTAAACTAACTAAACTAACTAAACTAACTAAACTAACTAAACTAACTAAACTAACTAAACTAACTAAACTAACTAAACTAACTAAACTAACTAAACTAACTAAACTAACTAAACTAACTAAACTAACTAAACTAACTAAACTAACTAAACTAACTAAACTAACTAAACTAACTAAACTAACTAAACTAACTAAACTAACTAAACTAACTAAACTAACTAAACTAACTAAACTAACTAAACTAACTAAACTAACTAAACTAACTAAACTAACTAAACTAACTAAACTAACTAAACTAACTAAACTAATATATTTCTTAGCGTATTGCACTAAAAAGTTATAGGACTCCATTATATATGTTCAGATGTTGATACAAATTCGTTTGAAATGAGACATATTGCACTAATATAGGCAAATACAAGCGTTAAAATGCCAATACCAGAGTAATATATTTCCTAGCGTATTGCACCAAAAAGTTATAGGACCCCGTAAAATATGTACGGATCAATTGATTCAAATTCGTTTCAAATGAGACATATTGCAGTAATATACGCAAATACAAGCGTTAAAATGCCAATACGAGAGGAATATATGAGACATATTGCAGTTAAATACGCAAATACAAGCGTTAAAATGCCAATACCAGAGTAATATATTTCTTAGCGTATTGCACTAAAAAGTTATAGGACTCCATAAAATATGTTCAGATCTTGATACAAATTCGTTTGGAATGAGACATATTGCAGTAATATACGCAAATACAAGCGTTAAAATGCCAATACCAGAGTAATATATTTCTCAGCGTCTTGCCCTAAAAAGTTATAGGACTCTATAAAACATGTTCAGATGTTGATACAAATTCATTTCAAATGAGACATATTGCAGTAATATACGCAAATACAAGCGTTAAAATGCCAATACCTGAGTAATATATAACTTAGCGTATTGTACTAAAAAGTTATAGGCCACCATTAAATATGTTCAGAAATTGATTCAAATTCGTTTCAAATGAGACATATTGCAGTAATATGCGCCAATACAAGCGTTAAAATGCCAATACCAGAGTAATATATTTCTTAGCGTATTGCACTAAAGAGTTATAGGACTCCATAAAATATGTTCAGATGTTGATACAAATTCGTTTGAAATGAGACATATTGCACTAATATAGGCAAATACAAGCGTTAAAATGCCAATACCAGAGTAATATATTTCCTAGCGTATTGCACCAAAAAGTTATAGGACCCCGTAAAATATGTACGGATCAATTGATTCAAATTCGTTTCAAATGAGACATATTGCAGTAATATACGAGAATACAAGCGTTACAATGCCAATACGAGAGGAATATATGAGACATATTGCAGTTAAATACGCAAATACAAGCGTTAAATTGCCAATACCAGAGTAATATATTTCTTAGCGTATTGCACTAAAAAGTTATAGGACTCCATAAAATATGTTCAGATGTTGATACAAATTCGTTTGAAATGAGACATATTGCATTAATATACGCAAATACAAGCGTTAAAATGCCAATACCAGAGTAATATATTTCCTAGCGTATTGCACCAAAAAGTTATAGGCCACCATTAAAAATGTTCAGATATTGATTCAAATTCTTTTCAAATGAGACATTTAGCAGTAATATACGCAAATACAAGCGTTAAAATGCCAATACGAGAGGAATATATGAGACATATTGCAGTTATATAAACAAATACAAGAGTTAAAATTCCAATACCAGAGTAATATATTTCTTAGCGTATTGCACTAAAAAGTTATAGGACTCCATAAAAAATGTTAAGATGTTGATACAAATTCGTTTGAAATGAGACATATTGCAGTTATATACGCAAATACAAGCGTTAAAATGCCAATACCAGAGTAATATATTTCCTAGCGTATTGCACCAAAAAGTTATAGGACCCAATAAAATATGTTCAGATATTGATTCAAATTCGTTTTAAATGAGACATATTTCAGTAATATACGCAAATACAAGCGTTAAAATGCCAATACCAGAGTAATATATTTCTCAGCGTCTTGCCCTAAAAAGTTATGGGACTCTATAAAACATGTTCAGATGTTGATACAAATTCGTTTCAAATGAGACATATTGCAGTAATATACGCAAATACAAGCGTTAAAATGCCAATACCAGAGTAATATATTTCTCAGCGTATTGCACTAAAAAGTTATAGGACTCCATAAAATATGTTCAGATGTTGATACAAATTCGTTTGAAATGAGACATATTGCACTAATATAGGCAAATACAAGCGTTAAAATGCCAATACCAGAGTAATATATTTCCTAGCGTATTGCACCAAAAAGTTATAGGACCCCGTAAAATATGTACGGATCAATTGATTCAAATTCGTTTCAAATGAGACATATTGCAGTAATATACGCAAATACAAGCGTTAAAATGCCAATACGAGAGGAATATATGAGACATATTGCAGTTAAATACGCAAATACAAGCGTTAAATTGCCAATACCAGAGTAATATATTTCTTAGCGTATTGCACTAAAAAGTTATAGGACTCCATAAAATATGTTCAGATCTTGATACAAATTCGTTTGAAATGAGACATATTGCAGTAATATACGCAAATACAAGCGTTAAAATGCCAATACCAGAGTAATATATTTCCTAGCGTATTGCACCAAAAAGTTATAGGACCCCGTAAAATATGTACGGATCAATTGATTCAAATTCGTTTCAAATGAGACATATTGCAGTAATATACGCAAATACAAGCGTTAAAATGCCAATACGAGAGGAATATATGAGACATATTGCAGTTATATACGCAAATACAAGCGTTAAAATGCCAATACCAGAGTAATATATTTCTTAGCGTATTGCACTAAAAAGTTATAGGACCCAATAAAATATGTTCAGATATTGATTCAAATTCGTTTTAAATGAGACATATTTCAGTAATATACGCAAATACAAGCGTTAAAATGCCAATACCAGAGTAATATATTTCTCAGCGTCTTGCCCTAAAAAGTTATAGGACTCTATAAAACATGTTCAGATGTTGATACAAATTCATTTCAAATGAGACATATTGCAGTAATATACGCAAATACAAGCGTTAAAATGCCAATACCTGAGTAATATATAACTTAGCGTATTGTACTAAAAAGTTATAGGCCACCATTAAATATGTTCAGAAATTGATTCAAATTCGTTTCAAATGAGACATATTGCAGTAATATGCGCAAATACAAGCGTTAAAATGCCAATACCAGAGTAATATATTTCTTAGCGTATTGCACTAAAGAGTTATAGGACTCCATAAAATATGTTCAGATGTTGATACAAATTCGTTTGAAATGAGACATATTGCACTAATATAGGCAAATACAAGCGTTAAAATGCCAATACCAGAGTAATATATTTCCTAGCGTATTGCACCAAAAAGTTATAGGACCCCGTAAAATATGTACGGATCAATTGATTCAAATTCGTTTCAAATGAGACATATTGCAGTAATATACGAGAATACAGGCGTTAAAATGCCAATACGAGAGGAATATATGAGACATATTGCAGTTAAATACGCAAATACAAGCGTTAAATTGCCAATACCAGAGTAATATATTTCTTAGCGTATTGCACTAAAAAGTTATAGGACTCCATAAAATATGTTCAGATGTTGATACAAATTCGTTTGAAATGAGACATATTGCACTAATATAGACAAATACAAGCGTTAAAATGCCAATACCAGAGTAATATATTTCCTAGCGTATTGCACCAAAAATTTATAGGACCCCGTAAAATATGTACGGATCATTGATTCAAATTCGTTTCAAATGAGACATATTGCAGTAATATACGTGCCAATACGAGAGGAATATATGAGACATATTGCAGTTAAATACGCAAATACAAGCGTTAAAATGCCAATACCAGAGTAATATATTTCTCAGCGTCTTGCCCTAAAAAGTTATAGGACTCTATAAAACATGTTCAGATGTTGATACAAATTCGTTTCAAATGAGACATATTGCAGTAATATACGCAAATACAAGCGTTAAAATGCCAATACGAGAGGAATATATGAGACATATTGCAGTAATATACGCAAATACAAGCGTTAAAATGCCAATACCAGAGTAATATATTTCTCAGCGTCTTGCCCTAAAAAGTTATAGGACTCTATAAAACATGTTCAGATGTTGATACAAATTCGTTTCAAATGAGACATATTGCAGTAATATACGCAAATACAAGCGTTAAAATGCCAATACCAAAGTAATATATTTCTTAGCGTATTGTACTTATAAGTTATAGTTCACCATTAAAAATGTTCAGATATTGATTCAAATTCGTTTCAAATGAGACATTTAGCAGTAATATACGCAAATACAAGCGTTAAAATGCCAATACGAGAGGAATATATGAGACATATTGCAGTTATATAAGCAAATACAAGCGTTAAAATGCCAATACCCGAGTAATATATTTCTTAGCGTATTGCACTAAAAAGTTATAGGACTCCATAAAATATGTTCAGATGTTGATACAAATTCGTTTGAAATGAGACATATTGCACTAATATAGGCAAATACAAGCGTTAATATGCCAATACCAGAGTAATATATTTCCTAGCGTATTGCACCAAAAAGTTATAGGCCCCGTAAAATATGTACGGATCAATTGATTCAAATTCGTTTCAAATGAGACATATTGCAGTAATATACGCAAATACAAGCGTTAAAATGCCAATACGAGAGGAATATATGAGACATATTGCAGTTAAATATGCAAATACAAGCGTTAAAATGCCAATACCAGAGTAATATATTTCTTAGCGTATTGCACTAAAAAGTTATAGGACTCCATAAAATATGTTCAGATGTTGATACAAATTTGTTTGAAATGAGACATATTGCACTAATATAGGCAAATACAAGCGTTAAAATGCCAATATCAGAGTAATATATTTCCTAGCGTATTGCACCAAAAAGTTATAGGCCACCATTAAAAATGTTCAGATATTGATTCAAATTCGTTTCAAATGAGACATATAGAAGTAATATACGCAAATACAAGCGTTAAAATGCCAATACGAGAGGAATATATGAGACATATTGCAGTTAAATACGCAAATACAAGCGTTAAAATGCCAATACCAGAGTAATATATTTCTTAGCGTATTGCACTAAAAAGTTATAGGACTCCATAAAATATGTTCAGATGTTGATACAATTTCGTTTGAAATGAGACATATTGCACTAATATAGTATAGGCCACCATTAAAAATGTTCAGATATTGATTCAAATTCGTTTCAAATGAGACATATAGCAGTAATATACGCAAATACAAGCGTTAAAATGCCAATACGAGAGGAATATATGAGACATATTGCAGTTAAATACGCAAATACAATCGTTAAAATGCCAATACCAGAGTAATATATTTCTTAGCGTATTGCACTAAAAAGTTATAGGACTACATAAAATATGTTCAGATGTTGATACAAATTCGTTTGAAATGAGACATATTGCAGTAATATACGCAAATACAAGCGTTAATATGCCAATACGAGAGGAATATATTTCTTAGCGTATTGTACTTATAAGTTATAGTTCACCATTAAAAATGTTCAGATATTGATTCAAATTCGTTTCAAATGAGACATTTAGCAGTAATATACGCAAATACAAGCGTTAAAATGCCAATACGAGAGGAATATATGAGACATATTGCAGTTATATAAGCAAATACAAGCGTTAAAATGCCAATACCAGAGTAATATATTTCTTAGCGTATTGCACTAAAAAGTTATAGGACTCCATAAAATATGTTCAGATGTTGATACAAATTCGTTTGAAATGAGACATATTGCACTAATATAGGCAAATACAAGCGTTAAAATGCCAATGCCAGAGTAATATATTTCCTAGCGTATTGCACCAAAAAGTTATTGGACCCCGTAAAATATGTACGGATCAATTGATTCAAATTCGTTTCAAATGAGACATATTGCAGTAATATACGCAAATACAAGCGTTAATATGCCAATACGAGAGGAATATATGAGACATATTGCAGTTATATACGCAAATACAAGCGTTAAAATGCCAATACCAGAGTAATATATTTCTTAGCGTATTGCACTAAAAAGTTATAGGACCCAATAAAATATGTTCAGATATTGATTCAAAATCGTTTTAAATGAGACTTATTTCAGTAATATACGCAAATACAAGCGTTAAAATGCCAATACCAGAGTAATATATTTCTCAGCGTCTTGCCCTAAAAAGTTATAGGACTCTATAAAACATGTTCAGATGTTGATACAAATTCGTTTCAAATGAGACATATAGCAGTAATATACGCAAATACAAGCGTTAAAATGCCAATACGAGAGGAATATATGACATATTGCAGTTATATAAGCAAATACAAGCGTTAAAATGCCAATACCAGAGTAATATATTTCCTAGCGTATTTCACCAAAAAGTTATAGGCCACCATTAAAAATGTTCAGATATTGATTCAAATTCGTTTCAAATGAGACATATAGCAGTAATATACGCAAATACAAGCGTTAACATGCCAATACGAGAGGAATATATGAGACATATTGCAGTTAAATACGCAAATACAAGCGTTAAAATGCCAATACCAGAGTAATATATTTCTTAGCGTATTGCACTAAAAAGTTATAGGACTCCATAAAATATGTTCAGATGTTGATACAAATTCGTTTGAAATGAGACATATTGCATTAATATACGCAAATACAAGCGTTAAAATGCCAATACCAGAGTAATATATTTCCTAGCGTATTGCACCAAAAAGTTATAGGCCACCATTAAAAATGTTCAGATATTAATTCAAATTCGTTTCAAATGAGACATATAGCAGTAATATATGCAAATACAAGCGTTAAAATGCCAATACGAGAGGAATATATGAGACATATTGCAGTTAAATACGCAAATACAAGCGTTAAAATGCCAATACCAGAGTAATACATTTCTTAGCGTATTGTACTTATAAGTTATAGTTCACCATTAAAAATGTTCAGATATTGATTCAAATTCGTTTCAAATGAGACATTTAGCAGTAATATACGCAAATACAAGCGTTAAAATGCCAATACGAGAGGAATATATGAGACATATTGCAGTTATATAAGCAAATACAAGCGTTAAAATGCCAATACCAGAGTAATATATTTCTTAGCGTATTGCACTAAAAAGTTATAGGCCACCATTAAAAATGTTCAGATATTGATTCAAATTCGTTTCAAATGAGACATATAGCAGTAATATACGCAAATACAAGCGTTAAAATGCCAATACGAGAGGAATATATGAGACATATTGCAGTTAAATACGCAAATACAAGCGTTAAAATGCCAATACCAGAGTAATATATTTCTTAGCGTATTGCACTAAAAAGTTATAGGACTCCATAAAATATGTTCAGATGTTGATACAAATTCGTTTCAAATGAGACATATTGCAGTAAAATACGCAAATACAAGCGTTAAAATGCCAATACCAGAGTAATATATTTCCTAGCGTATTGCACCAAAAAGTTATAGGCCACCATTAAAAATGTTCAGATATTAATTCAAATTCGTTTCAAATGAGACATATAGCAGTAATATATGCAAATACAAGCGTTAAAATGCCAATACGAGAGGAATATATGAGACATATTGCAGTTAAATACGCAAATACAAGCGTTAAAATGCCAATACCAGAGTAATATATTTCCTAGCGTATTTCACCAAAAAGTTATAGGCCACCATTAAAAATGTTCAGATGTTGATACAAATTCGTTTCA